>JAGXOD010000082.1:6695000-6710000 GCA_020368025.1 Brachyhypopomus occidentalis | reverse complement strand
TTTTGCTTGTTTCTATGAAACCAAGATGTCATTAAGTGATTTGTGTAGAGGAGATAAAAGATTTATCCTTTATCCTCCCTTCACATGTGAGGAGGAATGCTGCATGTATATGAGGCTGTGGGCGTGTCTGTTCCTGATCAGGAAGCAGCACCTCACCAAGCTCCCAGCTCATTAACAAAACAAGCTGTAGTCCCACCATAGGGAGGTGCCTCAAGCCACAGGCCACACCCACAACGAATGAATTAACTAGGCTAGGTTGGAGATCACTAAACTATAATGCGCTGCTCATATCGTCCTTATTCAAGAGGTCTAATTGTATTGTGTTCTAGTGTGTATATGATTTTCTGTTTATAGAACTCTTTTGATGGCCTTTTCTCGATCTGGATCTGGATCATTTAGCAGAACAAAGGAAGTACATTTACTCTCCTCATAAACAAGCAAAATCCATGTCTATAAAATCATGATATAGATTCATCAAAGTGCCTGAAACTACAGAGCGAAGACTTTAATATAGCAACTTGAGTGGGACTGCAGGTTATATAGCAAAACAATTTACAGCAGTTTTTAAAATATGCAGCCACTATAGATATTGTTCATTAATGTTTTAATGTACTATAGTACTCCTTTAATTTTGTTAAGATATGTTTTGTTTTATGAAAGATATTGTATGAATTCAAGTGAAACAGATGTTTGGCTTCCTAAATTAAACAGATGATTTAGTTCCCAAATTGTTAAAAAGAATGTATCTTCTGTAACTTCATTACATGTTATCATTTTGTTATACAACCAGAATAAAACTAAAATATGGCACCATGTATCAAACTCTGCTGTGAAGGATTAGAATGAGAGAAGTGGGGAACTGGTTTACTAAGATGGTACGTCTGCGGCCCAGTAAATGCTGGTGTGCTGGTTTCAGTATGATCACACAGGGACACAGTTTAAAGCTCGGGGGGTTGCCATCTATAGCACAGAAACTGCATAGGGTCTGGATCGTGTCTGTATATGGCTGTATGTTTGTGTGTGTGTGTGTGTGTGTGTGTGTGTGTGTGTGTGTGCAGATAGAAATTCCCTTGTGAAGCGTACTACACCAATTTTCAGCCCTGGGCAATCACTCACTCACTACACATCTACATACAAGCTGATGAGCTCCTCTGTGGGCTCTGTCACATGACCACTGTGGTCACATGACCTTCCCTCTTGTGAGCTCACAAATATGGAGGAGCAGCTAAAAGTGTGAGCTACAGTATAGGTATGTGTTTGATTTATAAGAGAATCCGGAATTTATATTTGTGTATAACTCCTAATTCATGTGTTTACAGTGTGAGAGTCCTGTTAGGAATGTGAATGTTATGCAGATCTACACGATGATGCAGCTTGTGTCAGATGTAACAGTCCCATAGATGTTACAGCAATGTAACTGCATTTTTATATTTACAATATCGCGCTTCATTTCTAAATGTTTACTGACTTCTGGCTTCTTCTTTTTTTTTTTTTTTTTACATTTTTCTCAGTTTTTTTTTCTCCGTGAAAACTGCTATTTGGATTAAACAGAAGGGAAAAAAAGGGAATTTCCTGAGCATTGCACGAGACGGACCATAACACCCCCCCCCTCCCCAAACCCGTCCATATGCACACAGACATGCAGACGCACATCACACCCACGCTCCCCTGTGCTCCCCCGCCCACCGTTGCTGATGTTAGCAGATGTCTGCGGCTGGCGCTGGGGGTATAGGCGTACCGCTGTGGCCCGGCCCAGGAGGCATCCGTGCTGCTTCTGGCCCTCTCGACAGGAGGGATTAAATGAGCATGCTCTCCGACAGGCTCCTCGCCGCTCTCCTCCCACTGACGCTCAGCTCTGATGTGCCGTAAATGGCAGAGGCTTCCACACAGCCAGCAGCTCTAAACCGCCAGCTTAGGAGCGGAAGGGCTGCGTTAAGCGCGCGTGCAGTAAAGCATGCCAGTCCTGCTCGTCGCCACGGAGACTCCAGCACCGAGCAATAAACAAGAGCGGCGTCAGATACAGCGTGTCCTAAAAATGGAGCGTGGGCATTTTACAGAGATCCCTGAAGCACCAGATTAGTTTTATGTAGTTAAGACACCTGCAGTTAAAGTTGTCTCTGGCTCGGGAAAAACCTTCTGAGATGCAATGAACTTATTATACACATAACTAGTAACTTTTATAGTTGCTGTTACAAATCGGTTACATTAGGTTTGTCAACTTTGGTATCAGAGGAATCTATCGTTATACCAGCAGCTGTAGTAGTTTTTAAAAACCTTAATAATTGTACATCTTGATAATCTTGCAGTCATACAGTTGTATGCTCAGACACTTTTCAGTCTGTGCTTTAATGTCTTGGTATATGGTATATGGTCATACTAATCAGAACTGAACCACTCACTGGCTGTGATTGGGTTTTCAATACACATGCTCTCCATCAGTCACTTCTCTGCATCAGGACATCCTCAGCATTGTCCTCCAAACAACTTATAATACTTATAATAAATTGTGTGTCTGAGTGTGTATATGTGATGTAGAGTAATTTATAACGATAATAATAATCATAATAGTGACTTTTCTATGAGCCTCCACATCATTACAGAATAACACAGTTAATTTTATGCCATTTTTTAGAATACTAAAGTTATTTCCTTAATTTTTATTTGCATCATGTAAATTCAAGGGAACTGCTATGCACTTTACATTAACTAGCAGCTTTTTGATGATTTGCATCAGTTAGCTTGACACCATGCACACATCGGTACTGGTGGCTTAGCATCACTGTAGGATTCCTCTCGCTAATCATCTGGTGAGAGGGTCTCAGGAGAGTGGTCAGAGAGAGAGAGAGAGAGGGAGAGAGAGGGGGAGGGAGGGAGAGGGAGAGGGAGGGAGGGAGAGAGGGAGGGAGAGAGAGAGGGAGAGAGAGAGGGAGGGAGGGAGAGGGAGGGAGAGAGAGAGAGAGAGAGAGAGAGAGGGAGGGAGGGAGAGAGAGAGGAGGAGAGGGAGGGAGAGAGGGAGGGAGGGAGAGAGGGAGAGAGAGAGAGAGAGAGAGGGAGGGAGGGGAGGGAGGGAGAGAGAGGGAGGGAGAGAGGGAGGGAGAGAGGGAGGGAGAGAGCGTGCCCAGCGTCCGCACTGACTCTGGCCGCTGGTCTGTTCTGGCTGTTAATCATGGGCTGAGTGAACTAGAGAAGCTGAAATCGAGGATTTATCTGGGGTCTTCAGAGCACTTAGGACCTAATCGGCAGCAGCCCACTGACACAGTGATGAACACAGCAACCTCCTGAGAGAGCCAGAAATGGAGCAGGGGGGGGGTGGGGGGAGGGGCTAAGGCTGGCGTTAGCACATCCTGGAATGGACGAGGTTGATCGTGACTAATGACATTAGGATTTAGACAGGGACTTGGTTAGTACTGGCCTTGTTGCTCAAATTGATCACACATCTTAATTGGTTTGTATATAGCCTATTATATGTCTTTCTGATGCATCTGAGATTGTGAAGTCATGCTGTGTAAAGAGTAATGGCTGATGAAATTTTGAGCGTCTGCTAATGGGCCAATGAGAAGCGTTTATTGGGTCCTGTTTAGAGGGATAGCCAAACCAGTGGAGTGACGAGCACACGGATCAATAGGGTAGAGAGAGAACTGTAAATGCACACAAATAACTGTCATGGGATTATTAATGCCTGGCATAGGAGAAAATGAATTAAAAATCATAGCCGTGGACTGTGGTAGGCCATATTCTATGATAAGCAAGCACTTAATCATGCTGTCCACAGAGAGCGTCATAGCATTCAGTGAAAAAAAGTTTATTTATGTGTTCTTTACGTTTAACATGTCGGAGGCAGCAGCTAGCTAAAAATACCCGGCCGTACATCTTAACATTATTGATCAGCACAGCCACCCTGAGCTCACATGCCCGACTCGCCAATATAACTCATGCCTATGGTCCCCCCATCTGATCTCTTCCGGCTTTGTATAACTGTTTGTGTATATGATCTTACCTGATGCAAATGTAAGTTTAAGCATGTGTACACACACATATACACAGATACACACACACACACACACACACACACTCACGTGTGCGCGCGCTAGCAGGCTTGGTGTGGGGGGGTCGGTGGCGGTGACAGAAATTGAGGGGGACGTGGTGGCAGCTGTGTGCTGCTCGGAGCACTGTCAGAGCGGAATGATTAATGAATGGCGGCCCCAGCTGAGCCTAACCTTTGGAGAACCGCGCAGGACATCTGCAGAACTGTCAGCACTCTGACAAGGACAGAGCTGAACAACCAATTATTTCGCCATCACTAAGGTGGGCTGTCAGCTTAATCCTAGCCATTCACTTAGGCAAGGACAGGCAAATTTCTCCTTTACATACACACAGAGCTGTGGTGCTGCACGGACACACACACACACACACACACACACACACACACACACACACACACATGAAGACAACACACAACACAAACACACACACAAACACACACACACACACACACACACACACACACACACACAACCAGTGACATACAAACAGGCACGCTGAGGCACAAACACACATACACACACATGCTCGGACAAAATCGAATTAACCCCTCCTGTGCCAGGGGGGGCAGCAGGCAGGTGACTCCTGCTATTGTGAGAACAACAGACAACTCGGGTTTAATGACGATCACGTTGGGTGTGAATGTACGTGTATTTGTGTGTGTGTGTGTGTGTGTGTGTGTGTGTGTGTGTTCTGCAACAGGAATGAGTTTCAAAGCTTTGCAGAGAGTGGAATGTTTTGGTAACATGAGCGTAAATTTGGTCTAAATGTCAAATGTGGGAAAGTTGCCCATTAAAAACAGTACCATGTATACTGAAAGTCATGCGTGCTGCCCAGGGCCACGTAAACTATGACATGATCTTCATGGCCACGTAAACTATGGTGTGATCTCCATGGCCACGTAAACTAGTATGTGATTTCCATGGCCTTGTAAACTACGGCATGATCTCCATGGCCACGTAAACTACGGCATGATCTCCATGGCCATGTAAACTACGACGTGATCTCCATGGCCACGTAAACTACGGCGTGATCTCCATGGCCACGTAAACTACGGCGTGATCTCCATGGCCATGTAAACTACGTCATGACCTCCATGGCCACGTAAACTACGACGTGATCTCCATGGCCACGTAAACTACGGCATGATCTCCATGGCCACATAAACTACGACGTGATCTCCATGGCCATGGACATATGACGTGATCTCCATGGCCGTGGACACTAGAAAGTGATCTCCGTGGTATCCAAACTGTGAAACACCAGCATCGGGGGGCTATAAGAGTAAACTATTAGCATTTGCAAAGACATGCTCACTACATAAAGACAATAAAACACACTGCTCAGACTGAGCCACGTGAAGCCCAGTGGAACAGATAAAAGCACACACACACGTGGCTGCCCGTTTATGAGCCATCATGAACACTGCTTCTACTCGATTGCGTGATTTATTGTGTGTTGGGTGTTTTCGTGGCTTTGGTAGTTGCTAATGCTAATGACTAGCAGGGCTCTGGGTCCGGCGGTAAGTGACTGTGGGGATTGTCGCTCCCTCAGAAGGCCAGCGGGACTCCGCCACACCCCTCATGCCCACTAATGAGCCAGGCTGCAGCCGCTAGCGTCAGCGTCATGCTATGCATGTGTACTGATCTGTGTTATAGCGTGTAGGTGTGAAATCAGATAAACCTGTGTGCATTATCAGGTATAACTGTGTTTGGCTGCATTATCAGGTATAACTGTGTTTGACTGCATTATCAGGTATAACTGTGTTTGACTGCATTATCAGGTATAACTGTGTTTGGCTGCATTATCAGGTATAACTGTGTGGCTGCATTATCAGGTATAACTGTGTTTGGCTGCATTATCATGTATAACTGTGTTTGACTGCATTATCATGTATAACTGTGTTTGACTGCATTATCAGGTATAACTGTGTTTGGCTGCATTATCAGGTATAACTGTGTTTGACTGCATTATCAGGTATAACTGTGTTTGACTGCATTATCAGGTATAACTGTGTTTGGCTGCATTATCATGTATAACTGTGTTTGACTGCATTATCATGTATAACTGTGTTTGGCTGCATTATCAGATATAACTGTGTTTGGCTGCATTATCAGGTATAACTGTGTTTGACTGCATTATCATGTATAACTGTGTTTGGCTGCATTATCAGGTATAACTGTGTTTGGCTGCATTATCATGTATAACTGTGTTTGGCTGCATTATCAGGTATAACTGTGTTTGGCTGCATTATCAGGTATAACTGTGTTTGACTGCATTATCAGGTATAACTGTGTTTGGCTGCATTATCAGGTATAACTGTGTTTGACTGCATTATCAGGTATAACTGTGTTTGGCTGCATTATCAGGTATAACTGTGTTTGACTGCATTATCATTTATAACTGTGTTTGGCTGCATTATCAGGTATAACTGTGTGCTAACTGTGTGCTATTAGGTATGACCAGTGTATGTTTATGTGTGCTATTAGGTATGACCAGTGTATGTTTGTGTGTGTGTGCTATTAGGTATGACCAGTGTATGTTTATGTGTGTGTGCTATTAGGTATGACCAGTGTATGTTTATGTGTGTGTGTGCTATTAGGTATGACCAGTGTATGTTTATGTGTGTGTGCTATTAGGTATGACCAGTGTATGTTTGTGTGTGTGTGTGTAATAGGTATGACCAGTGTATGTTTGTGTGTGTGTGCTATTAGGTATGACCAGTGTATGTTTGTGTGTGTGTGTGCTATTAGGTATGACCAGTGTATGTTTGTGTGTGTGTGCTATGTGTGTGTGTGTGTGTGTCTATGTGTGTGTATGTTTGTGTGTGTGTGTGCTATTAGGTATGACCAGTGTATGTTTGTGTGTGTGTGTGTGTGTTTGTGTGTGTGTGCTATTAGGTATGACCAGTGTATGTTTGTGTGTGTGTGCTATTAGGTATGACCAGTGTATGTTTATGTGTGTGTGTGCTATTAGGTATGACCAGTGTATGTTTATGTGTGTGTGCTATTAGGTATGACCAGTGTATGTTTGTGTGTGTGTATGTGTTGTATGTTTATGTGTGCTGGTATGACCAGTATTATTAGGTATGACCAGTGTATGTTTATGTGTGTGTGTGCTATTAGGTATGACCAGTGTATGTTTATGTGTGCTGTGACCAGTGTATGTTTATGTGTGTGCTATTAGGTATGACCAGTGTATGACCAGTGTATGTTTATGTGTGTGTGCTATTAGGTATGACCAGTGTATGTTTATGTGTGCTGTGTGGGTATGACCAGTGTATGTTTGTGTGTGTGTGTGTGTGTGAGGCTCTGGTGCAAAGTGTGTGTATGTGTGTGTCTCAGAGAGAGAGAGAGAGAGAGAGAGAGAGAGAGTGATGGGGATGTGATTGAGGTGTTTCCTTGGCGCTAACGGATGAAGCTCGGCTGTGCGGCCTATTGACAGACTGCTGATGAAGCTCAAGGGAGAGGAGGGGAAATTAGGCAGGGATAAAATCAATTACCTTTAAAGCTGTCCCTCACTGCTGCTGTACTCCCTCTGCGTGTGTGTGTGTGTGTGTGTGTGTGTGTGTGTGTGTGCGAGTGTGTGCGTGTGTGTGTGTGTGTGTGTGTGTGTGTGTGTGTGTGTGTGTGTGTGTGTGTGTGTGTGTGTGTGTGTGTGTGTGTGTGTGTGTGTGTGTGTGTGTGTGTGTGTGTGTGTGTGGAGGTGGCGGGGGTCTGTCTGCATGCGCAGTTTTTCAATGCAACACACTTACTAATGAATATTATTTTGTGCAAATGTTGGCCATTTGAATCTATTGTCATAGGAAATAGATGAAGTGGTGCCAACAGGTGTGACAGGGCAGTGTTGGGATTTGCTCCACTCAGGAGCCACGTGCCTGTAGATTCCTCAGACTCTTTACGGTTGATTTGGTCAGTAATACGTTCCATCTGACTTTAGTTCTTTAAGATGTTCGTATTGGTAATATTTCAAGAAGTGCACCTTCCCAGCCATGTGTGTGCTGTGGCATTCAGTCAGAGCGTAGGACACAGGGACACAGGGCCTTGGTCAGAGCTCAGCATTGCAGCGTTACGCTAATCTCTGCCGGAAAACATAGTGGAGTTATTGAATACAGTAATAGGTTGTAACTCGTGCAGATTAACCTTACGGTTCGTTACAACTAGTTAACAAATGCGTCCATCAACTATGTGATCCATTATTGTGAGAGGTCATAGAAATACAAGCCATAAAAGCAAACATGTTTAGCAAAAAGGCTGAAGAAAGATGCACTAAGGGAGGCTTGTGAAGGCAGAGGATGGAAGAGTGAATGAAGAACACCAAAACAATATAAGCAGCACAATAGAGAAAAGCTCAGACACACTAATCACGTCCTACAGGCATGACGGCCAGGCTGACCACCCCCCCCCCCCCGAGCTGGAGATAAGACTGTAAAAGTGGAGATAAGACCCTGTGGAAAAAAAAGGCTTTGGACAAACTGCATGCTAGGACTGATGAGTGAGATGGTCTCTGGGAGAAGAGTGAGAGTTTCCTCATCACCACTCACCCCTAGCAGCTCTTCACCAACATATAGGAGAAGCCCTGGGGGTCAAAGTAATTACTGTACACTATGCATGTTAAGAAGAAACAACACAAATAACACATCAGGATTTAATCAACTGACACATCATACCAGTATGGTATGTGTAGAGTCCTGTTTAACTGCAATTTTAACAGTCCACAGTCTACTTTTCTTTAGTTATCCTTTATTAAATGTGAATATCTGCTTTATGTGTCCATTATAGTGTGTGTGTGTGCGCGAGTGTTAGTGTGTGTACGTGTGTGTGTGTGTGGTGAGTGTGCACTCACATGTGCATGTGTGTGATTGTGTCTGTGCCCTTAATGTGTATATTTGTGCATCTACGCATATGTGTTAGGAAAGCGCAGATGTAGGCTCAGATCATGCTCCTCTACCTCCTTCCCTTAGCGGTGGTCACTCATGCATCCCCCAGCCCTGGGAGGGGGGGGGGGGTCTGGTGGGGGGAGGGGGGCAACTTCAGCTTTTAGGGAAAATGTTTCCACTGAGACAGTTGAAGGATGAAATGCCAAGTCAAGCCATGTGAATCCTCCTTGTGATTTAGCTTGTGTATATTCATGAATGAACTTTGTGTTACTCCGATGCATGAGATGTCTCAGCTGACACTCTTCAGTAGGTTTGATCTCTTGAACCAACTCTAGTCCTTTGTGTGTAGACAAATCGGCTCAGCCTTTTGAATTCATGAAATTCAGAGATGAAACGCCTGGTGCTCCTGTGCTCTGAGCGGAGAGTTTACATAGGAGTAGCTGAAATGGGAGGGGGCAACTCACCACTTGTTTCATCTTCTGTGGTCCAGGGTTCATCAGGACCTCATTGCAATGAATGCCAGCCTGCCTAGACACTAGCAGAAGGCCACGCAGACTGGATGGAAATCTAGGTTAGTAGATCACAGCGTGGCACGGGAGAACAACTACAGCAGGGGCTATAAAGTGGGACAGAAAATGCTAAATAGTAAAGAAAATGCTCATAGTGCACACGTGTGTGTGTGTGTGTGTGTGAGTTTGAGTGTGTGTGTGTGTGTGTGTGTGTGTGTGTGTGTGTGTGTGTGTGTGTGTGTGTGTGTGTGTGTGTGTGTGTGTGTGTGTGTGTGTGTGTGTGTGTGTGTGTGTGTGTGTGTGTGTGTGTGTGTGTGTGTGTGTGTGTGTGTGTGTGTGTGTGTGTGTGTGTGTGTGTGTGTGTGTGTGTGTGTGTGTGTGTGAGTGTGTGTGTGAGTGTGAGTGTGTGTGTGTGTGTGTGTGTGTGTGTGTGTGTGTGTGTGTGTGTGTGTGTGTGTGTGTGTGTGTGTGTGTGTGTGTGTGTGTGTGTGTGTGTGTGTGTGTGTGTGTGTGTGTGTGTGTGTGTGTGTGTGTGTGTGCGTGAGTGTGCGTGAGTGTGTGTGTATGTGTGTGTGTGTGTGTGTGTGTGTGTGTGTGTGTGTGTGTGTGTGTGTGTGTGTGTGTGTGTGTGTGTGTGTGTGTGTGTGTGTGTGTGTGTGTGTGTGTGTGTGTGTGTGTGTGTGTGTTTGTGCATGTGTGTGTGTGTGCGTGTGTGTGTTTGTGCATGTGTGTGTGTGTGAGTGTGTGTGTGTGTGTGTGTGTGTGTGTGTGTGTGTGTGTGTGTGTGTGTGTGTGTGTGTGTGTGTGTGTGTGTGTGTGTGTGTGTGTGTGTGTGTGTGTGTGTGTGTGTGTGTGTGTGTGTGTGTGTGTGTGTGTGTGTGTGTGTGTGTGTGTGTGTGTGTGTGTGTGTGTGTGTGTGTGTGTGTGCGTGCCAGAACGTGGAAGGATATTGAAGGACTGGACACAGGAGGGTGAGTTTAAGGTTTCCATCTGCTCCATCCTGGGTCACGTGATTCTGTTGTAAGATCTTCCCTGTAGCACATTCTGTAATGACAAGAACACAGTAGAAGTCCAACAGGTGGTGGACCACTGGACCCCTGCAGAGCTCCATAAGCCATAAGTGCGCTGTTCATTTGACATTACCTTGTGCTGTGCAGTTCACTCTCTCTCTATCACTCTCTCTCTCTCTCTCTCTGCCTCTCTCTCTCTCTCTCTGCCTCTCTGCCTCTCTCTCTCTCTCTCTCTCTCTCTCTCTCTCTCTCTGCCTCTCTCTCTATCACTCTCTCTCTCTCTCTCTCTCTGCCTCTCTCTCTCTCTCTGCCTCTCTCTCTCTGCCTCTCTCTCATATATATATATATATGTGTGTGTGTGTGTGTGTGTCTGTGTGTGTGTGTGTATCATACATTCTTTTCTTTGTCTCTATTTCTCTCATACGCTTTGTCTCTTTTTCTCTCTCATGCACTCTGTGTGGCTCATAAAGTCTTTTTGTCTCCCCTATCCCCTATCCTCTCTCTCTCTCTCTCTCTCTCTCTCTTTCTCTCTCTCTCTCTCTCTGCCTCTGGGTTCACATGCTGCAATTAGCTTTTCCTCTCTGCTGGCCCGCCAGCTCTGGTGAATGAAGCTGGGAGGTGATGGGGGTCAAAGTGAATCTTCTCCTCTGCGTAGATGATTATGTCTTAACCCACTGCTATTCAAAGACGGTTGCCTCTGGGCATGAATCTAGTGTGTGTGTGTGTGTGTGTGTGTGTGTGCCAGTGAGACACAGCGACAACTCCATGTGCACTCCCACACGTTTCCAAGCAGGAATGACAGAGAGAAGCAAGGGGCAGAGGACCAGAGGACTGGGTCAAGTGTATGTTCCTCACATGTTCCCAGTTTCAGGGAACTCAACACTGCCTGATTGTGCTTGTGTGAGTGTGGGTGTGTGTTTGTGTAGGTGTGTGTTTGTGAGTTCAGCCTGGAAAGATGCTGTGGCAATAAAGATTTTACAATTTATAACATAATGTTATGCAAACTATTCTAAAACTCTTCTGTAATAGCCATGTGCTCGGTGTTATGAAAGAACGCTTTCATAGAAGCCTACAAAGTCAAGTGTTGCACACGCAAATGCAATCTGGCCTGCATGTGGCCTCTAGGAGAGTGAAACCCTGCAGAAAAATGTTTCCACTTCCATTGTTTCTAAACTCAGGACAACTCAGGAATTCGACAGCGATGTACTAAAGTGTGGGCTGTATTTAGCCAAAGTAAATGAGCCCATTCAGCAGGGGTCAGCACCCCGACAAAAATCACCGTGACGTGTCAAGTGACGAGGTCAAGTGTGCTCCTCTACAGGCCTGTTTCCCTCAGCTCTGTGGCCCCGCCTCCTTGACTCCATGGCCCCGCCTCCTTGACTCCATGGTCCCGCCTCCTCGAACCCACTTTACAGCATCGTGCCAGCCAGCCATCACTAGCTTACACTCTCACCAACTCCGCTTTCCGACCGTCAGCAGTTAGCACCTGCAGCTAACAGCCCAGCGTCACACAGAGAGTCCGCGGGTGCTGGGTGTCATCGCCCGTCACCGTTTTTTAATCACCTTTTCTGTTAACAGCGCGTTTAAATATCATATTTGAAGCAAGGATTATGAATATGTGCTGGACATGCCACTGACATCTGTGCTTCTCCAGACTTTTTTCCCCAAAAAAACGAGGGGATGAGTGATATCCAGATTCTGTGTGTATCCACTGAAAGGATGAGTGATATCCCGATTTGGGGGCTGTGCACTGGGCTTAGAGGCGGCGCTCGCCAGTTTAAACCTAATTTGGTTTGCAAAAGTGGGCCTAAGCCCTCCTGTGGGCAGGACGCGGAGCGAGACAGAGATAAGGACAGCGGAATAACTTTGGGGATGGTGGAGCTCCGTCTCTGGCCAGGGTCATGAGGAGGGATTCTCAAGGACACCCGGTCTCGCCGATAGTCTTTACAGCTTCAAAGCGAAGTAGTCGGGGCCCCCGGGTGGCCGTCACCCGGAGAGAGGCGACTCCGTACGCCCCCCCCTCCCCATATCCCCCCTCCCGCTTGCCCCAGACCTCCGAGGCCCAGTGGAAACTAAAGAGCCTTGAGTTTTGAAAGCTAAAGTCCCAGCCCATCATGAATCCACTGGGAGAAGGTAGCACGACTCGCCTTTGAACTGCCGTGGTCAAGGACGAGAGCGAAGGAGAAGTTAGCTTTGTGGTACTGCGTGTTTAAAAGTAGAGGCTTCGCCATCTTTACTTTACCTCACCGTGCATTAGTGTTGCATTACTAGAGTAATTCGCACCCCTGAGTATGTGGGACATGCTTCTTTCAAATCTCATTTGTTTGACAGCTTTGGTAAACAGACATTTAAAGCCCTTTAAATATGACATTTCTCATGTATAGTTATGCATTGTGAGCAGAGCAGCAGTGCTCTGTGTGTATAATTTCTCCATCAGGAGGGTGTGTACAATAGGAGAGTGTGGGCCGGGGTGTGAGTGAGTCAGAGTAAATATGTTGATCTCCGTTTAAACAGGACGCCATCGATCGCCTTTATGGTCGTGATGAGCCACGCTCTCTGTGCGGGACTGGATTAGTGCTGCCTGCTGTCCACTCTACTGTACCTCATCCACACCGAGGCAGCAGCATGTGTTCTGCTCCCAGGCAGGGAAGCAGTTGAGCTCCGAGACATGGATGCTAATGAGAAAGCAACACGTCACAAAGCGCACAACAGCTCCGAGTGTTATTTATTGATCAATGAATCCATAAGTTGTTAATCAGTCCTATTAATCGACTGAACAGATGAGAGTGATTGTGCTTTACAGTACACTGAATGCACAGGCTAAGCTGCAACATGGGAAAAAGAATTAAACTTAATAACCATGCACGTATACATAATAAACTTAATAACCATGTGCGGAACATTAATTATGAAAACAAAGCAAATGTAATAGTCACTTACAGCCATTTTTCTTCTTAGCCTGGGAGTGTTGTTTACTAGACTCATGCTTATTTATTCATCCCTCCTCCAGTCCTCTCTCTCTCTCTTCTCTGCTTCTCCCTTTTTACCTCTGCCTCTCTCTCTCTCTCTCTCTCTCTCTCTCTCTCGTTCCCTTTATCTCTCTCTGCATGGAAATGCCTGGACATAAGATGGCGATATGCAAAAGTGATTTGTGGGTAACTTTTGGCTGTCCAGTGCATGTGTGTGTGTGTGTGTGTGTGTGTGTGTGTGTGTGTGTGTGTAAGTTAGTGAGGCAGAGAGGGCAGCTTTATTCCATCACCCCATTTTGGCCCATTACATTGTGTATAGGAGTCCTTTTCTCCCTCTCTGCATTGTAATTATTTCCCAGCCCAGAGGACGCTGCAGGCGATGGCAGACCTGCCCCTTCACCACTGCATTAGGTGTACATTGCATTATTTATTTGCGTGTGGCTGTGCACGGACGGATACCCCACGTCCACAGAGACTGCAGGTACACTCAATGTCACCTTACACTGTGTGCTTTGTGTGAGTATGTGTACGTGCGAGCATACCTGTGTATTTGTGTGTGTGTGTGTGTGTTTGTGGGCTTTAAGAGGCTTTAAATGCCAGACCAAACAGCTGAGAGGAAAAATGAGTAAACAGCCCGTCTTGTAGATCTCCGCCCCAGACACTGATCTGAGACCTGCTTTATAGTGTTTAACATTAACCACCTGTACTGTGGAGCACAGCGTAAAACCTCATAACAACCCTGACCCACAGTGACTGCAGAGAAATGCCCTTACGGCCCCACCCTGCCAGAAGCACAGGACTGTCTCCACGGTGAGGGGATCCTGAGAAGATGAGCAATGGGTCTGGTGCATTTATTTTTGGGCCCTGTCATATTGTAGTTTGTGTCTTGCCTGAGGCCTGTCGAAGCAACGTGACACAGGCGCAGTGGGCTGCATGGAGTTACGAGGCCACCTGTGTGTGATGTGTCCGGAGTGGCTCGCCCTGACGTGATGCTGGGCAGGCCAGACACTAGCGCCAGCTTATGTGTGTTAGTAAAGGCTGATCAGGCGTCAGGAGGTCAGTGATCCCACAATCCCTAGGGGCAATAATGGCTGTGCGGTTTGGGAGAACTGCGCCTGGTCCCCAACCCCGGGCCTGTCAGATCAGAGTCTTGGGCGTGCGCTAAGACCCCACTGCGACAAGTTTACCACTGTCCCTGTCAGAATGGCTCGCTGTTTTACACACACACACACACACACACACACACACACACACACACACACAGAAACTCGTGCAGATGACATCAACAAAATCAGCCATGGTCTCTTTGGCTTGCTCGCACAAGCCCGACCCAGTGGCCCTGTGACATGACAGCTCCAACGTGAGAACAAGGCCTCAGCCCTCCTAACCCCTCTCCCTCTCCATCTCTGTCCTTCCCTCCCTCTCTCTCTCCCTCTCTCTGTCCTTCCCTCTCTCTCACTGTCTCGCTCTCTCCCTCTCTCTCTCTCTCCCTGTTCCTCCTTCTCCCTCTCTCTCTCTGTCCTTCCCTCTCTCTCACTGTCTCTCTCTATCCCTCTCTCTCTGTCCCTCCCTCTCTCTCACTGTCTCGCTCT
>JAGXOD010000082.1:6652500-6692500 GCA_020368025.1 Brachyhypopomus occidentalis | reverse complement strand
CAGGCTGAGGTGCACAGGATGCCAGATCAATACTATTGACCTGTTTACCTTAGCGGTCCGCACACTGCCCTACTCTCTGCTCCACCACTTGAAACATTAAACCAGACTATTAGTAATACTTTGGTCCCACTCTTTAGCCACCGACCACCCCGGCACAGGACCCCACTCCTGGCTGACGGAGTGGGCACCTGGGGAGACTGGGCCTACCCATAATCCTCAGCTTGCCTGGTTTGCGGGCGGGCGGTGATGTGATCGCTGGAGCCTGGAGAAGCTGGGGGCATCTGGGGGAGCCGCCCCGGCACCTCAGCCCTCCCGCCCAAAGGAGCAGGTTTCTGTAAATGCTTCAGTCTCATCGGCTTCCCTTCCTCGTGCCCTTGCACTTGTTTGTCCATTGATTTTCGCCAGGCCCTCCAGCCTTGGCCTCCTGCTCCTCCCCTCTCTGTCTCCCTGCGCCTCCTGCACCCCCCTCCCTCCCCTCTCCCGGTCCATCTCCCGCCTTCTTCATTTCTTTAAATCTTGTCGCTGGGGTAATTTGTGGGGGGTAATGACTTTTTGTCAATAGATGGCCAACTCTGCTCTCTCTCTCTCTCTCTCTCTCCCTCTCCCTCTCTCTCTCTGTCCATGTTGTTTTTTGGAAGAGGCTGTGTTCTTATTCCTGTTTGTGAGGAGGAAATGGAGCTGGAAGAGGCTCCCAGAGGTCTGATGGAGGAGGTGATTGACAACTCCGTCCTCCGTCGCAGAGACTCTCTCTCTCTCTCTCTCTCTCTCTCTCATGCGATCAGAGGGAGGAGCAGGGAGGTGTTCAGGGAAGCGCTGGCTGAGCTGTGGTGAATATCTCAGTTCTTGGATTTCTCCGAAGATGAGAGGGGTGAGATGAGAGGGTGACGGACATGACTGTGAGGGAGGGAGTCTGGGTGTTTGATAAATGAAACTCATTAAAAGCAGGAGTGGAGGATGAGAAACTCTGAGGAACCTCAGACGCTACCCACTCCACCTCAGAGTCTTCCCTCTCTCTCTCTCTCCCTCTTCCTCTGTCTCCCCTTTCCCTCTCCCTCTCCCTCTGTCTTCCCTCTCTATCTCACTCTCCCTTTCTTTCCTCTCTCTCTCTCTCTCTCTCTCCCTCCCTCTCCCTCTGTGTCTTCCCTGTCTCTTTCTGTACCTCTGTCCCTCTGTCTCTACATATCTCCCTCATTCTCACTGCCTCTCTCCCTCTCTCTCCCTCTCTCTCATCTACTCTAGTATACAGTCCACCACTTTATAAGAATGTATAACAACGCTGCGCATGGTTACATTTCATGGTGACATTTGTATTAATAAAATGACCTTTCTCAAATGGGTTAAAAATGATAAAATTGCCTACTGTTTTAATGGATTCTGCATGTGTGATTGTAATGTTGAATTCTCTTTATTACACTGTGTGTGTGTGTGATTGTACTGTAGTCTGCCCTGTGTTAAATTTCTTTTGTCTCTTTTGTGGACAGTTTAGTCTGTTGGGTGATTGGCAGGTGTCAGTCATACAGTGGGTGCAAGGAAGCTCAGCTCCCACCAGGGAGTGTAGCAGAGAGGAGGTGGAAAGAAGAGAAAAATTGAGAGAGAGAGAGAGGGAGAGAGGGAGAGAGAGGGAGAGAGAGAGAGAGGGAGAGAGAGAGAGAGAGAGAGAGAGAGAGAGAGAGAGAGAGAGAGAGAGAGAGAGAGAGAGAGAGAGAGAGAGAGAGAGAGAGAGAGAGAGAGAGAGAGAGGGAGAGGGAGAGGGAGAGAGAGAGAGAGAGAGAGAGAGAGAGAGAGAGAGAGAGAGAGAGAGAGAGAGAGAGAGAGAGAGAGAGAGAGAGAGAGAGAGGTAGTGATCAGCCTGCTCTGGAGGAGGTCCACTAGAGGAGGAGTTCTCTGGGGCCATGTTCAGAAAGAAATGCAGACAGATTCTCACACATACTGACATCACACACACACACACACACACACACACACACACACACACACACACACACACACACACACACACACACACTGTCACTCATTTTTGTTTTCCTTTCACACAGAGATGTAGTTTTTCCCTTGCGCAATCCTCTCTCTCACTCTCACACTCTTTGCCTCTGCTGTTCTCTCTTTCATACACATGCGCGCACACACACACACACACACACACACACACACACACACACACACACACAGGTCACCACAGAATGCATGTTCTTTAATCATACGGGGGTACAGTGACCTTGTTCCTTGCTGAGCCCTCTAACTCCACCCTGTGCACTTTGCATCTGTGATTGTGTCCTAACCTCCCGCGCCATCATCAGCATACATAAGGTCCCTGCACCGGAGCACGCCTAAAAGCACACACATCGCGCGTAATTGCAGAGACCTTTCAAAGGTCCTTTCAGAAATCAGCATAACTCACAGCGGAGGGCAGGAGTGATCCGAGCCGTCCGGCCGAACCGCAGGGCAGGGCAGCGGAATGGCCGGGAGGGAGGCAGGGGCGAGTGGCAGGGGCGAGTGGCAGGCTAGCATTAGCATACTGTTTGTGTATGCAGAGTGGCAGATGCCCGGCAGAGATCTCTAAATGAAGGTTGTGACCTTGGACGAGCCCTCTCTCAGTTCATTAGTGACCCCCACTCATCCCTCTCCAGTGGCGGCCAAAGACGTCCCGAGCGCTCACGTGGACTGGAGTGGACGTCACCAAGCAGGCTCCGCTGAAATTAGCATCCGGATTCCCTTCGAAACGCTCAGCCGTACAAACACGCACGCACGCGCAAACAAACATACACACACACACACACCTCTGAAAAACAGGGATAATGCCAGGTTAACTGCCTCATACAGAGTGACCCTTGTGTGTGTGCGGGGTCTAGCCTGAAGGGTGAGGTTGAGGGTGGGGTGTGGGCGTGTGGGGTGTATGTGGAGGGGGGGTAAATAAAGGAATAAATCAGAAAAGCGGGGAGCAGAGAGACAGTGTGTGGTCGATAGTGTCAAAAGCGGATGACGGATCTAAAAGAATGAATATTGATCTGAGCGCCACTTGCACAGGGCGACCTGTGGGAGGTCAGCGTGTGTAATTAGAGTTCTGGAAAAGTGGCCCCTAAAAAGAAAAGCTCCAATTCCTCGTGCACTGTGTGTGTGCGTGTGTGTGGGGGGTGTGTGTGTGTGTCTAATGTTGTATCTGGGTTTTCTATTTGATGGCATAGAGTACAGAACTAGTGATGAGCCATAAGTTGACTGGGTTGGTATGGCGCGATTCAGAGAGTCTGTAGCTTATACAACTGCTCTGTACTACTGTTATGAGTTATGCCTGATGTTTGTGTTTTGTCTGTTTGTTTTGTTTGGCTTGACCTTGCGTGTTGATGATGAATGCCAGCAGTGTGTATAGCGCTGGTTTTATCGGTAGAGAGTGCAGGGCTGATTGAATTCTCCCCTTAGCCTCCCCTACATCACCCCCTCTGAGTCACATACACACCCCATCTCTGGGCCATTACCAGCCATGGGACCATCCCCCATATTTCACACACACACACACACACACACACACACACACACACACACTCACACACACTCACACACACTCACAAAATCACATACACACACACACCAGCATGGCTAGTACAGCCCGGGGACATGTCATGGTAACGTGAACTTGGAATGAACCCACTCCAAACATTAATGCGTCTCGTTTTTATCTTGCTTTCTTCTCTCCTTTCTTCTCTCCTTTCTTCTCTGCTTTCTTCACTCTCTTCTCCTCCCTTGTCTCTCACTCCTCTCTTATCTCTTTGCCTATGTCTCACTCCTCTGTCTTGTCTCTCTTCTCTGTTACTCTCCAGTGCTTCCTTACACACACACACACACACACACACAAAACACATGCTTTACTTATACTAGTTTCATAACCAGCCCTCATGTCCACTATGAGCCCTTGTTCTTCTGCCGCCGTTCTAGCCGTAGCCTCCTCCCCAGCAGACACTCTGGTGGCCGCCGTCTTCTCCACAGCTAACCTCTAGCGGCGGTGCTAATGATAAACCCTCTCTGTTTACCCCTCTTTACCCCCTCCTCCCTCCAGCAGACGAGTCCTGTTAACACGCAACGCAGTTATTGATAGGCCATTGCCATTAGCCGTGTTTACCTGTCAGCTAGCGCTGTGCTAATGAGAGAGCTTTGGGAGGAATAATGAGGAGGCCCCTAACGACTAATGGATGTTTACAGCCTCTTTCTCTCCCTGCCGCTAACGCTACTGCTAACGCCACTGCCACCGCTGGCCTCGTCGTGTGACAGAGGCAGCAGAGCACCGACGCCGCTCCCCGAGCGGCGGTTAATTGGTGGCGTGGTCAGGTTCGAGCTGCCTCAATTACCCAGGGAGCCGTCTGAAGAGAGCAAGGCGGCCGGGGGGTGTGATCGATAAGTCCAGGACAGGGTCGACCAAGGCTGAGGGTCGAGAAAGAGAGGTTGTGTGTGTGTGTGTGTGTGTGTGTGTGTGTGTGTGTGTGTATGTGTGTGTGTAATGTGTGCATATGTGTAATGAAATTTCTGGATGCATTCGGCACTCACGGTAATTACAATGACCACTTACTGCGTCGGCTTGCGGAAGCCTGTCTTTGTTCTATGGATTGGATGTGGGGTTTTTTCCCTTTTCTGCAGTTTATGAATGGTCAGTCTTAGTCTGGCCCATTTATTCTTTACCTCTCATTTATCCTTTAAATAATACTGCCTGTCTGAAACTTGCCTGGATTATTGTCGAGGGAGGAAGCAATACCTCCCCAAAAGTGAGCTGAACTTGTTTGGATCTTACGGCGCTGGCTATTCTGGGCCTGCTGCTGTGGTGAGGAGGTCATGGCGCAGGGTTCTTCCTTCTGGAGACCAAACGGTGTCCCACAGTGACATCAGTTTGTGCTAATGTTAAATTATTACAGAATTCTTATCAGCGTACGATGAACTATGAAGATTAATTTGTATGCTGAGCACCACTGTAGTCTCCCCCTCTCTCTCTCTCTCTCTCTCTCTCTCTCTCTCTCTTTCTCTCTCTGATTTATACTACACCATCTCTAATCAATAAGCAGTCTCAGAGTGTATGGCTGAACAGGGTTCTTTGTTTGCCGGGTTGCTGGCTCGTGCTCAAGGAAGTTTTGTTTCCGTGTTTCCCAAAATGTGATTTTGAGCCACTGCATTACTACAGAAGCCATGACAGTGATTCCCCAAATACACCCCCGTCAAAGGAACAGCGGTTTTCCAAACGAACAAGCGGAGATGGCAGTTCCCTCAGGCTGCGGGTGTAAGTTCAGGCTCACGGTGCAGGTCAACCTTCACCAAGCAGCTCTGACCCTGACGTCCCTCCCCTTGCTGTCCGACGCCCTTCGACACGCAGCCCCGAGGAGCGTCGTTGCCGCCCGGCCCTTCGGCCCTGGTCTCCCACGCTCTCTGCCTCCCCGCTAATTAAAACGGGCCTCCTCAATGGGAGAACTGGGAGGTACAATTATGGCGCCGGCCTCTGGAGCCTCATCGGATCTCTATTAAAGGAGAGCGTTCATTGTAATGATGCCGGGGTTTAATTACTTCCACGCAGCGGCCGCTGTAAAACACACTGATAAATGGGCCGGCACACTTCCACGCATCATTATCCTCCCCCTCTGACGCCCCCTCCGATGCGCCGCCCTTGTTAGTGTGATTAGGAGCTGAGGGGGAGGAGCCAGCACCTACCTGAGCCGCTAATGAGGGACGCGGGGGGCAGCGACCAGGCGCGCTGCCTAAGCACTTTACAACACATTACGCAGAAGCACTTAGCAGACGTGCAGCTCAGACCCGCACACGTGTACACGAGCCCATGAACACGCACATGAAAGCCCAAAGTCCAAACATGCTCCACATACGTGTTTAGAGAACACGGAGCTCCTGCGCATGCTAGATGCACACCTTACCCCACACGGCAATAGCAGGTAAACAAATGTACATATTCCTAGTCATTAATTATGAGGGGGTGCCCGGTGGTAGGCTCGTTCTGATTAATCTTGTTCATCGTTCTTCCCCCACACTTATTAAAGTGCTGAAGCAAATATCTTGCATGCGATAAATCCCACACGGGGCATGATTAATCAAAGGTGGCGAGCAGAGGGGCTCTGGCAGGTGGAGTTACAGTGTTAAATCACCTGCAGGGCTGGATGAATGGGTCCGGGATGAATGGGCTCCTGCCCCAGCCTGGCAGAGCAGAGTGGGGAGGAGGAGCTGCTCCTCCACTCCTCTGGCCAGGGTCGTCAGGTCGGGACCGGCGCGCAGTGCTCTGAGTTGGGGCATCGATTCCACATCAGAGCCCAGGCTTGCAGGGACGGTGGCACTCCTGGTAGCCTGACTTAGGCACAGGAGGACTCCAGGAAGACTGACTAGAGAGACAGCAGGACTCCTGTAAGACTGACTAGAGAGACAGCAGGACTCCTGGAAGACTGACTAGAGAGACAGCAGGACTTTTGGAAGACTGACTTAGAGGAACAGCAGGACTCCTGGAAGACTGACTAGAGAGACAGCAGGACTTTTGGAAGACTGACTTAGAGAGACAGCAGGACTCCTGGTAGCCTGATTTAGAGACACAGGAGGACTCCTGGAAGACTGACTAGAGAGACAGCAGGTCTTTTGGATGAATGACTTAGAGAGACAGCAGGACTCCTTGAAGACTGACTTAGAGAGACAGCAGGACTCCTGGTAGCCTGACTTAGAGGCACAGGAGGACTCCAGGAAGACTGACTAGAGAGACAGCAGGACTTTTGGAAGACTGACTTAGAGGAACAGCAGGACTCCTGTAAGACTGACTAGAGAGACAGCAGGACTCCTGGAAGACTGACTAGAGAGACAACAGGACTTTTGGAAGACTGACTTAGAGAGACAGCAGGACTCCTGGTAGCCTGATTTAGAGACACAGGAGGACTCCTGGAAGACTGACTAGAGAGACAGCAGGTCTTTTGGATGAATGACTTAGAGAGACAGCAGGACTCCTTGAAGACTGACTTAGAGAGACAGCAGGACTCCTGGTAGCCTGACTTAGAGAGACAGCAGGACTCCTGGTAGCCTGACTTAGAGAGACAGCAGGACTCCTGGTAGCCTGACTTAGAGAGACAGTAGGACTCCTGGTAGCCTGACATAGAGAGACTTGGCACTGTTTGGCCTGTTGTTCTTTCTTAATCTAGTTTCTTAGTTATTATCAGTCAGATATCACTGTTTTTTTAGTGTTGGATTTATGCTGTGCTCAATATCAGCGTTCAGTTTCTAATCCTGTTTAAGTTTATCTTGATCGCTGCAGTGAAGCAACATCTCTGCATTGTTTTGGAGAGGCAGTTACACTCAAGTTTGGCAGTTCTGAAAACTCAATTAACCCAAATAATTAGCTGTCCCTGCTAGCAGCCTGAACAGCATTTTTCCCCCATGCTAATTTTAGCAGGCCTCCACAGCAGGCCTCCACAGTTTTATGTTTAACTGAATAATTCCTCATTTTCTACACCGCCACTCGCTTTTTTCATCTTCTCTCAATGGTTGTGACAGCATGATGGGCAGCTTAATAGCTGGAGTTATTTGACATGCTAATTCACATTTCTGGGGCGTTTAGACGTTTCCCGGTTCCTGAGTGATGGGAAATGTCATAGCCACAGAGCTACAAGAGTCGCTCTGAACAATCATTTACTTACCCGTGCGTGCTAAATGTGCGTCAATATCCTCTGAATATTTAATGACTTGCTAATTGCTGATTAGCTAAGACACCCTGTTCCTAAACCACTTATGGGAAAATATGTGTGGAGAGATGCTCTCCAGAGAAAAGCATGGACACCTTCAGGTTAGCCAACGTGTTTCAAAATGTTCCACTTTGTCTTCAGAGGCAATTCTCTAATATTAGCACTGCGCTAAATTACACATCACAATGACATTTAAGACGCGAGCAGTGTCCAGAAGAACAGATCACTGCTGTTCTCTCTATCTTCTATATGTGCCTGTGTAACACTAGTGTCTGTGTGTGGCCGGAGGCTCCAAAGTGTGCCGCTAACCAGCCCGCAGTCCGCATGGGCATGGACACTGAGTGAGCTCACAGATTGCGGGAGCACACAGTCCGGTCTGGGCTGCTGGAACCGGAGCAGACAAACACGAGGTGTGTAATCAGCGACAGGGCTGAGGAAACGCGCCGTCCGCATGCGTCCCGTCGCCGGGCTGTCTCGTCGTGCCTGCGAATCAGGCCGCCGGCTTGCACGCCGTCTGCTCCCGTAGCAACGCGGAACCCGGGGCGTTTCAGGCGGGATGCACGCGCGCATGTTTTATTGCGAGTGCTGACGGGATGTGCTCTGCATGCGGCGTGCGTTTGGCGAAAGGTGCGTGTTTGTGTTATGTTGCGGGGGGGTAGGTGTGGAGTGAGATGACATGACACAGGGAATGTTGCCGCGGAGGGCGAGGACATATCTCCAATCCCTCGTCGAAAAAACCAAGGGAGAGAGGGCTGTTTAGTTTTATGTTAATGGAGTGGAAGCTTACATAAAACTCTATTGACAGTTAACATGCCCTTCAAGGTGTTCTTTGTGGTTCAGCACTTCTGTCAAGTCGGGAGGTAAGTCATTGCTCTTCACCTTTATTCATATGCCTGACTACTGCGAGCACTCCAGAACACCGTAGGCCCGGGAACAGAGGGGGGTGGTGGGTGAGGGGGGGTCAAACCCTGCCCTGCTGCCCCGGCCAGGTGTCTGGGTCTGGGGTGAGTCAGAGCAGAGGAAGGCGGGGGAGTGAATGTGGGGGAAATAATGAAATAAAATCAAACGTCGTGGAAGTGTGTTATTATGCAGAAGCAGGAGAGGGAGAGAGAGGATGAGGAGGCAGGAGGTGTGTGCTCCCTCAGAGTCTCCTGAAATGCTCGGGATAGTTGTTTCATGTCTCCACATAACGGCGCTGCGGACAGGACGTGGAGCAGTCGCGCGTGTCTCCATGGATCCCCACGCACAGCAGCTGAGGCCTCCAGTGTTGCGCCTCCTACAGCAGTGCTGGGTACGAGCTGCTTTGATGGACTCAGCAGCCACACTTGTGCCTTGTGGTGTAATCGCATTGACTTTGAGCGCGTCCCCTCTGCAGCCGGCCTGCGTGCTCGCGCAGTTTCCCGCGCTGCCGCTAACGCGCTTAGAGTTGTTTGTGTCGTGGAGTCTTCGGGGGGGGACGTAAGCGAGGGGCCCCGTGCGTGCCTGCCGAACGCACGTCTCATGCCAGTCCTGCAGGAAACAGATGCTAGAAATGGCTGCCGTTCAAAGCTCAGCTCTTCCTGCTGTGCACGCTCCTCTCCACTGGCTGCTGTGCCTCCCTCGGGGGGGGGTTCGCGGATTGCGGGCGGAGTGCGGGCGGAGTGCGGGCAGGGTGGGTTCTGGAAGGGGGGTGGAGCCTCGTCCTTCTCTCCTCCCCTGTTCTGTCTTTCCGCCAGCCTCCGGCTCAGAATCCCTCCTCGTCTGGCCGGGCGTACGCCGCTGTGCTCGATCTCCCCAGCAGCCGCGGTGCAGGGTTGGCAGGTAGAGACGGGCGTCCCGCTGTGAACCAGTCTGGCAGCTGTGGGCAGGGAGATGGAGGAATGTGGGGGGGGAAGCGGGAGAAGGAGGAGGCGCACGAAGAGCAGGATTACAGCAACAAGTAAACAGGGAGGCGAAGGGAAGGAAGCACGAGTGGTCAAAAAAAAAAACAAACAAAGAGACGTATGACAGAAGTGCCTGAGGAGAAGGGAGAGAGCGAGAGAGTGAGAGGGAGAGAGAGTCAAAGACAAATATACCAGCCAGTGAGAGAAACACCAGCCAGTGGGAGGTGGAGCTCAGCCTCAGCCTCCTGCTTCATCCCTTTAGCTGCTTGGGCTTTTAGGCCGACGACTCGGGCGTGAAATGGGGCGACGCGTGGTGGGGAGGCTGGGGAGAGCTGGAGATTAGCCTCTGCCGGCAGGGTGGCTGTGATCGGAGGAGGATCCGCCATCCAGACAGGCCCCGCCATGTCCTGCGGCCACGCGTCTCCCCAGAGCAGCGCTGGCCTGCCGCACGCCCAGCTGCAGATCCTCCTGCAAAGACACTGGGCTCCCTTCACTCACTGCATTATCTTCTGGGTCTGGCTCTGCTGTTTTTGCGGGTCCCCTAGCTAGATTTGTACTGTGAGCTCCTGCTATGTTTGATGGTGTGTGTAGTGTATAGTTTATAGATTGCGTGTATGGTACGGTGTGAGTGTTCATGCAGCGACAGATTGTGTGTGTGCGCGTGTGTGTGTGTGTGTACGCACATATGCACTCTCGACTGAAAGGCACGTGCGTCTCCTCATACTCATCCTCTCCTCTCTCTTTTTGTTCTGCTCGTTTGGGTGTCCTTAAGACCAAAGCACTCGCACACGCTTTTCATTCCCCAGTCAATATCTATTGAGCCACTCACGAAAGGGAAATGACAGTTAGTTCATAACTTCCCAGGTTGATCAATACCACCTGCTAGGACCAATTCCACTCCAGCTCCCCTCACTGACAACACGGGCCTGAACTGCTGCTGTCATCAGTCTGGCAAAAAAGTGCATCATTCTTGCACTTCTGGCAAATGTGGGTGAGATTTCAGAACTCCTGCAAATGCGTTTTTGTCAGGTTTGCAGATTCAGAAGTACAGGGTGCTGCGGAGACGTTTTTTGAACATTGTTTATTGCTTTATGATCTTTTTAGTCGTGGGTTCAAAGTCTGTTTTAATTGGGGAGTGTGATGTTTGGGGCAGCTGCGTAGGATTGTAGTTTCTGAATTTTAAACAGATGACTCACAATGTTTTTTTTTTTAAATGAATATCATTGGATAAGAGCTTTATTGTAAGATGCACTGATTTTCAGACTGGTCTGAAGTCCATCGTTTCATGCGCTATATCTATATATATATATATATATATATATATATATATATATATATATATATATATATATATACAATTTATACATTTTAATCTTATGAGAATATATATATATATATCTTAAATATATTATGAGAATATATTTATCTTAAAGTGTTGAGAAAGTTCTCAACATTCTCAATGGCCAAGTGGGCTTAGAACGAAGAAACTACAAAAAAAAAAGCACCTGTGAATGGAAATGCTGCTAACATCTCCTCCCATGTTCTAGCACTCTCACCCTTTCCCAGACAACCCAAAACCAACCAAGGCATGAAGTCCTTTAGAGTGGCCAGACAGCTGGCCCACAGGCAGACAGCTGCAGTCTCATTCTCTCCCTCTCTCTCACTCACTCTCTTCCTCTCTCTCTCTCCCTCCTTCCTCTCTTTAGACCTGCTCGTTCAAAGCGACACTGGCTTCTTATTTATGTGCAAATGTGCTCCTGGGCCCTACGAGGGTGGTGCATGCTACAGCTCTGCTTTTGGGGCTTTAGCAGATTATCCCCCTCGCTCCCTTCACTCCCCATCGCCCTAAGCCCAGCTGCCCTGACCTTTTGTCATTGAGACTTTCTCTCTTCCCCTTGGTGTCTCACTCTCCCTCACTCTCAGCCGGCCCCTGATCCGGCAGACACCAGAGTCAGCCCAGCTCCACCTTCTCTCCCCACCGCTTCTCAAAGGACTATTATATCACTCACTTCACGAACAAAGAGCCGAAGAGAGAGAGCAAAAACGAGAGCGAGAGAGAGAGAGAGAGAGAGAGAGAGAGAGAGAGAGAGAAGCTCAGTCCTATCCTAATCGATAAAAGTGGCCCACGTGTAGCTCTGAAGGCTAATCAATACTGCCCCCCCTCTTTTTTTTTTAACTGTCCATTTTTGCTGCTGACTCTGACAAAATGCTGGGGCTCAACTAGAGGGGGGTGTGTCTGATCACTGCCCCAAGGGGTGCGAGACAGAAGGAGAGAACGGGAGGGAGGGGGACTCTAAACAAAGAGGACAGACAGACCGAGAGTGCAGTTAGGAACATGACTGTGAACGAGCGTGTTTGAGCTTGCATACGATCATGGAACTACTGGTGGGAACTCAGTCAGGCAGCCAAACACACATCATCCCATTTTCAAACTCCAAAAGCTCCTCCCTATGCCCTCCCCTGTCTCCTCCGGGTCCAGCATCCCCCAGCAGGACAAGCGTTTGGTGGGAATTTGATTCTGCACAGCCCCCAGGTGGCCCGGCCCGGACACACATGGGTATTTGGAAAGCTCCGTCTCTAAGCCGGCTCATTGCATTCACCTCCATCTCTCCTCTTCTCAGTGCTCCTGTCATCCAGTGCCCAGCCCTCTCCTGCCCTCCCTCTCTCCTCTCCTCTCCTCCCCTCTCCTCCCCTCTCCTCTCCTCCCAGCATCCTCAGCGGGGTCTAGCACATGAAGGATGGAAAACCACAAAAAAATGCACAATCCATTATATGAACTGTTAGTGTATTTGCGTGCATCTGGCTTATTCCATGTGGTTAAAATACACAAAAAAATAGACAAACACGCACACACACAACGAACATACAACAGGCCGTCACCCGCACGCCACTCTGCTAACAACAACCCCATCACCAGCGTCACAGAATGGGAGACGCCCCCGCTCACCCACAGCTCTGAACACCTACGCTACAAGCACGCTCGCGCCGTGGAGGGCGGGCTGGCGACGACCTCACTTCCTGCCCCTCCGCTGCTCCTCCGCAGGGCTGATTTCCTGCTGTTTCTCCCCCTCTCTGGGTGTGTCGGGGCTGGATGGTGGAGAGCCCCTCTCACCCCTCTCACCAGCTCCGTTTGTTTGCGTGGATGACGGCGTACTGTATGCGGTAATTAGCTCGTGCTTCCAGGCTCTTTGTGTTAATTTGTCAAGCCCGCTGCCTCTCGGCCTTTATTAGTTGTCCAACATGGCCTCCTCATGTAAACACAAGGTGGTGAAATGGCAATTAACCTTGTAAATACGTATAAAGCGCTGACCGGGCCGACGGGGTATTGACAGGGCCTCGCTGGGCGCTCCTCGCATGGAGGAGGTGCAGGGTGGGGGTGATGGAGGGAAGGAGCAGACAAACAAACGCGGCGCCTCTGTGAGTTGCGTCTGTGGCGGGGCTGTTGTTTTGCTGCCTATTAAACTCTGACCTTTAGGCACGAGAGCGGGAAAGGAGGGATTTAGGATGGCAGATGCAGGCCTGGGCCCACACGAGGTGGTGGGGGGAGGAGATATGAAAAAGTGGCTACCGCACACCGGGAGGGAGGGAGGGATTAAGGGAAACAGAGATAGGAGAGGAGTGTATTAGTGCTTCTGGGGGGGATCATGGATTTGTCCCAATTCTCCTCCTGCTCTAACATACATACACTCACTGATATGGACATGGTGTCTCACTTTCTGTCTCTCTCTCCGTGTCTCTCTCTCACACACACACACACATGCACACACACACACACACATACACACAGGTACAGACTCTCTGCGTCCACTCCAAGTTAACCACACTGGCATCACAAACCTGAGTTGTGAATTTTTTAAATAATCTTTTTTATTAATTAGCTAATATCAGCGCGGCAACTTTAATATCAAGCAGGACTCCAGCGTAGCCGCACACCGTAGTTGACAGCAGTTCCATTTCCACGCAGAGCAGCTGCCGTCACCACCGCAGGGTCTCTCTGTTGGCACCTACTGATACCACCACAAATGACACGAGATCAGCAACTTTACATTCCAGTCGCATATCTCTGGGATATGATGCTGTGAAGTCAGAGCCCCTCAAAGCTACATGATGGCCGGATACAGATCCATCTCCATCTCTTCTGTCAGACGGAGCTGGGCTTCGGCGAGGAGCGGTGCCCGTTGCCGAGGAAAAGGATGAAGGCGGGATTTAGACAGCCGCTGCCGCTGCTCAGGCTGGGAGAGTGGATACCTGTAGGCCTGAGGATCAGATACAGCAGTCAGCCACCAAAGAGAGGCGGGGAGAAAATCCCAATTTCACCATATATCAGACCAGAGACAGACAAACACGCAGACAGGCGGAGAGAGGGGGCCACACGGAGAGCGAGGATCAGAGGGAGCTGTCGGAGCGGCCGTGGGAGTGAAGGCTCTGAGGGATCGCGAAAATAGCGACGGAGAGAAGACGGGCCGTGATGCGCTCGCGTCAGCGGGGTGCGGAGTGAGCTCAGAGATCCTCGGATCTGGAGAGGGAGCTGGGCGGGGCAAACGACCGCCGTCGTGTCTAGCCAGAGTAGCAGGAGAGCTTCTTTGAGGATGAAAGGATACAGGCTACAGTGGTTAAGATACGGAGGATAGCAGGAAGGAGCGGAGAGGAGTAGGGGAGAAGTGGAGAGGGGCATTAGCAAGGAGAGGAGGGGAGGGGGAGAACACAGGCACAAAGTGGCGGAGAAGACAGGAGCAAAGGGAGGTGAAAGGGAATATGGGCGAGGGATAATAGGAGGGGGTAGATGAGGGAGTTAAGGAGAGGGACAGGTGGGCATGGGAGGGAGCAGGAGATACATGAGGAGGGGACCTGAGAGTGAGGGAGCGTTGAACTCGGGGGGGATGGAGGTGTCTGTATTTGTTGCAGTGCAGACTGGGCGAAGAGGGTTAAATTAGGCAGAAAGGGGCTGGCCAGACCCTGTCAGCACACAGCCCACCGCTGTAGTCCACCCTGACACCGGACCCAGCACAGCTCTGTGCCCCCAGAGTCAACTGTCAGACCGCATGACCATGCGCCCACAAACACAGCCAACCAATCACAGGGAAGGGGGATTTTAGCCACAAAGCAGTTTCACAGCTTTTACATGGGCAGTCTCGTTCCCTCACTCTCTATGCCCTGTTTAGTTGTTATAAATCAGGATGCTCATTTCTTGGAACCGATTTGCAAAAATGCTAGTGAACCGAGCCTCAGACGAGGCTATAAATGATCTAACTGATAGAGAATAGACTCCATAAGTTCCTCATTTACTGAGCATTCAAAGGATAAAGCCTGTTGTTGATATGGTAATTTCTATCTGCATATATGGTCATTTCAATCTGCATATATGATCACGGGGTAAATCTTGTAAAAATCCTCTACAAGTTGTGGGTGTGTTTGCTGAGAACATTTAAGTGTAATCAGAGGCGGATCTGAGTATGCATACGATCTGGGACCAATAAAACTTGCGATCTGGTTCCATCAAAGTTCAGAATGAGACTTTGTTTAATTGGCCGTCAGTAAGAGGTGCAACAGAGGAGCTTTTCAGCAATGGGGGGCCAGTGCCATTTAGCATTAGCATTCCACTTAGCACATTCTGTGACACTTCAGGGGTTACAAATCACATTAATAAATGCTTAATTACTTTAAAAGAAATTCCTCAGGCATTAATCGAATATTAATTACTGCTTATCGTTGTCTTTTAGTCATGCTTAATTGCATGTTTTTTCCTCCACATTCAAACTTTTCTCTTTTTTTTCTAGTCATGGGTGTAGAACGTAACACTAGCCAGCACTCTAGTTTGCCTTTCCATCGTTTGAGTTTTAGCCAGCAATATTCATCACATTTGCACTGAACAAAACACAATTTCCATAACCCAATGAATCAGACGCAAACACAAAGTCCTTTAATGAATGAACGGGTGGTAAGAATGCAATACAATAAGAGAAACAGTTCAGAAATGTAAAGTTTGTAATTTGCAGCACCGAGGTGGCGATGCTAACCCAGACGTCCTCGCATCTGTGTCAATGGGGAGAGCGTGACTTGTTGGTCTCTAGCGGCAACTGTCTCCAGGGTGACTGTTAGAGGTTTGCACTATGGCATTCAGCCCTATAGCAACAATGGCCAGTGTCTGCGCAAAGCTCAACTCAACTCTCTTCTCTGCACGTATGGGCCATAATTTAAGCTGATTGGTTGTGCTTGCTAGAGGGCATTATTGCGCCCTGTCCACTGCTGTAAATCACTCTGTCTGGGCAGGAAGGGGGCGGGGGGTTTGCAATGAAATAAAAGTTTCTGGTTCATTTGAAAAAGCAAAGTAGAGAGCGAGTTGCATGAATAGAGGTATTCACACATGGCCCAGGCGAGCCCGTTTAGGAGCGTGCGTGAACACACGTCTCTGCCTCTCTGTCTGTCTCTCTTCTAGCCCGTCTCTATCAGCCTCTTTCTCATGCACACTCTCACAGGCAGCGCAGCGCAGGGGCTGCAGTGATGGCTTCAGTCATGCATGCTGGTTTGCAACTGTGGCACAAGGTGCTGTGGGCTCAAAGGGAGTGCGTGGCGTTCTGTCTCTCTGGCCCATGCCCCCTGCAGGCAGAGGGGAGAACTGCCACAAGCAGCCAGGACATTCTGTGCTGTACTGGTCCTGCCATCTGCCTCACACGACCTCTCACGCTAGCCATCCAGTTAGCAATAAATAGGAAGTGCCTTCGCAACGCATTATATTTTGTGCAGTTTTGAAGCTGTGTGAATGTCTGAATGTTTGCACTGAGGTCTGGATATGGATCTGGGAGGAGACACACGTTCAGCTGGTCAGCTCTGAGCCCAAGACATGTCCCAGTGTCATTTGGGGTTTGGCATTTGGACACAATACTTGCATCTCCTTTTAGACTGACTGTTATGTTATGCTGTCAGTGTGTATGTGTGTGTGTGTGTGTGTGTGTGTGTGTGTGTGTGTGTGTGCGCATGTGCTTGTGAGAGAGAGAAAAATAGATATATTAAAGAGAGAAGGAGAGTAAGAGAGTGCAGAGATCCCACTGACATATTTGGAAAGCGTGTTTGAAAGAGACCTTATTTGACATATTCAGAATTAAGAGTACAAACCAGACACATAAATGCTGGAAAAATGGAAAACGAAAAAATTTAAATAATCACTCAAGTAATCATGAAGCTTTATGTGAAGCCCCAGTCTATGCTCTTTCTCTATATTATAGCAATACGTGTGTGTGTGTGTGTGTGTGTGTGTGTGTAGTTTCCAACTAAATCAGGGTAAATTACACAGTGCTCAAATGAGCGATAATCTACACATCTGTCCTTCGGGGTTACTGTGGGTGATAGAGAGAAGAGAGAAACAGAGAGAGGGAGAGAAAGACAGAGAGAGGGAGAGAGAGATCGAGAGAAAGAGAGATAGCGAGCAGCTCACCAGCCAGCGATTATCCCCTAATTAACACTGATATCTCCCCCATGGACGATGCCCCATCTCATCAGTGGGCTGGCACGTCTTAATGTTAGACGCTAACTGCCTCCTTCACATATGTCAGTCCTCGTTACGGGACTCCAGCGTCTGATAATGCCCTCTCACTTAATGGCTCGTAAAAGATGGTTAACACTCACAATTTGGCTTCTCCGCACTTCTGCCTTTTGTGAGAGAGCAGAGAGGGGGATGGAGATCAGCGCGGGGGGAAGCGAGCGCGGGGATACACGTACGTACAGGAGAGGGTTTGACCGCAGGCCTCCTGCGGCCTCTGCGCTCAGGTGAAAAGCAGCCGTCGCCAGAGCCGCGCCGGATGGTGCTGTCATTCCCACATCTGCTTCAACGGCATTAGCACCACTTGTACGGGAAGGAGATTTTTCTCCTGATTTATTAGGCACTATTTGAAGATTAGTCCATGAATTTGCACACATTAGGTTTAAGTACGTCTTCATTCTTTTGTGTTGATTTGTCTATTTCTTCGCTATTTCATTAAAAGCGGACATTGATAGAGCACATTAGTGCCTCTTAAAAAAATAGCCTACTCTAACAATCAATAACACACACACACACACACACACACACACACACACAGTAAAACGACTGTACCCAAATGCCATTTCTATTTGATAAAGAAGTGGCTGAGTAGGGGAGACTTTTAAATGTGACTCCTTAAGTTCATTCTTGCATTAATCCCACCCACTAAAAGCTCTGAAAATCTCGCCCCCCTTTTAATCAGCTATGGTTCAACACAATGTGGCGGTGAGAGAGAACAAATGTTACTTGTGGTGCTCACACTGAAAGACATGGCAGAGCACAGCTCCTCTCCCCTTCCTTCCCTCACACACACACACACACACACACACTGGTTCTCACAAACAGAAAGACTTTTGATTTCCTATGCGCCTGTGCTGGTGTATTTAGCCTTTCTCTCTGCCCCCCCCGCAGCCATGCCTCCTTGATTGAGGGCTAATGAAAAAGCTGTCCCCAGCTCCGCTGCTTCCCTGTATCCATTAAGAATAATTAGGCGGGAACAATTTTGATGCCTGTAACCTCGGCGAGTGTGGCTAATGGCGTTATAAATTGCTCCTTGTCCTGGGCCCCGTGAGCGTGGCATAACGCAGCGGCAGTGAGGAGGAGGAGGAGAGGAGGAGGAGGGTGGTGCTCGGCGCTTAATTCAAAAGCACTCTGTCAACAGCGCTGATTTGTGCGCTTAATGAGAGCATTTAAAACAACAGGCACGGCTCATGCATCCTAATACTGTCGGCGGCAGCGGGTTCGATAGAGAGGCTCGTCCGCTGTAATTAGCCACGACAAATGGCGCGGGATTAAGAGGTGTGTGGGGGGGGGAGGGGTGATGCTTTTAGCCCCATTCAGACCATGGCAACCCTGCCCGGCCGTGTGGTCCACACACTCACACGGCTCTGCACCATCTCTACTGGGAGGTCAGCTCCTCACCACATCCGCACACAGAGAATCTTCCACACAAGGCTTGCTGAAGATGAAAGAAAATGTTGACAACTGAGCATTAAACAAGAAGTGTGCATTTGTGTGTGTGTGTGTGTGTGTGTGTGTGTGTGTGTGTGTGTGACCATGAGGTACTGTGAGTGTTAGATTTTACAGGCTCTGTTCTCTAGATTCCATGATAGATGGCGTAGAGGAGTGACAAAGCCTCTGAGACTCTAAAAGGTGTTCAATCCCCCTGTAAATGCGTGCTGACAAGATTAATCGAGCATTGCAAATGGTAAACTCTGAACTCCTCTGTCTCGTACGTACACACACACACACACACAATTCCCCTTGCCAACGCCTGGACCACTTGCACGTGTCTTGCAGTGCACAAATGACTTGATGGGCAGTTAAATGTAGAGGTCGGGGGTTAAATGAACACTGTTGTTTATAAGGATGCAGTGTGAATCCATTTGCATTCTAATATTCCCATTTTCCACACACCCACCCACTCATATACACACCTACACACACACACACACACACACACACACACACACACACACACACACTTCTGCTAAGGGAAGGGCAGTGGAGAAGGGGAGGGTTGGTGGACGGCTTGTTTTAAAATCCCATTATCAAGTTATTTATGGAATTCACGGCCTGACAACCCCACTGACCTTGTTTTGTTAAACATGAACCAGACACGATTTCAGTACACTGCGCTGCCTATTAGCTTTTGTTTTCAATAGCCTTAAAATGTCAGCAACTTCAATCACCCCTGGGGCAGCTCCACAGATACAGACTACAGTGCTGTCCAACACACACACACACACACACACCTCTGTTAATGCCCACTGCCCAAATCCCAGGCATACCGTTGACCAACCCCCTCCCCCTAGACCCCCAACCATGTCCCGTCTGCCACAGTCTGGCGATCTGTTAGTCGTGTAGACTTACCTACATGTCCGCTCACCTGAGTGTGGGCTGACGCAATGCAGATTCGCTCATTCCGCGTTGGTGCTTCAACATGTGTTCCTTGCTTTTCCGTTTGCATCAGCGAGCGCTTCCACTGCTGTCTACTCATCAACACCTTCACCCCGCCACACACACACGCACGCACACGCACACACACACACACACACACACACGGGCGCGTGCGCACAAACGCGAGGATTATTCAAAGCAGTTCTTGTTTACGGTGCGCGGGAGAGGCGCAGGATGCGGTCGGAGTGCGTGAGAGCGGGATGTGCAAGGTTGTATGCAAAGTTCGATTTCACCTTCTGCGAGGCGTGTGAGAAAGCGCGTAATAACCCAATAAATATTCTCCCCCTCTTTCTCTCTGACCCATTCGCACATGCGAGAGACGATTTGTGGCATCATGAGTGGCCGGCAGGGACAGTTCCTAAAGCACGAGTCCAACTTAACCAGCCAGGCGATTAATTAGGGGACCACAAAAGATCGTCAGTGAAGTGTAAGTAAAGTTTGCGATTCATTATCTGTCGAATATTATGGAGCGTGTGGCCAGTTAGACTGTAATGAAGTGTACAAACATCTTTAAGGCTCATAATTAAAACTGACCTTTAGTTAGAGTGACGTCAGTGTCAATCGCCCTTCTCCCCAGGATATACCTCATGTATCAGTGACCAAAGAACACTTCCCTCAAGCTACCTAGCATGTGTGGCAAGCATGTCTAGTCAGAGTTAGCATGCGTCATATAGCGTGCGCTAGTGTGGGCTATAGGTTGAGCTAGGCTCGGGTATGTGCTGAGCTAGCATGTGTGGTATAGGCTGATAGTAGTGTGGGGTATAGGCTAGGCTAGTGGGGTACAGGCTAATATCTTTGTGCATAGCGGTGCTCTTCTTTGAGCTTTCCCTCAGCGGGCTCGGTTTGTCTTCCATTATTCAGCAGGGCTCATGCTGTAGGCAGGAACAGATTAAACCAACCCCCACACCCCCACCCCGCCGCTGGACCTGCCTTCCTCTGCCGCCAGCCCAGCCACACGGCGGGCTGATGCAGACAGCCACACTGCCGGCTGCAAACAGAGGCTCGTGGCCAAGATGACAGGCGTGTGCTCGAGCATGCCTGGAACCTGCGGGTAGATAAATGAGCTCCTGCTCATGAAGTTCGGGGTGAACACGTTAAACTCTGGCACTGCCCTGGAATAACGGTAGTTGGTACAGCCCGTGCTAGTATAGCTCCAAGCTCCTGCTATATTCTCACCATTCCATCTCTGAGCATTAGCCTTGCTAATATTTTTTTTCCCTTGTAGTAACTTATTAGTAGCTTGCATGCATAAATACATAATACACTGTCATGTAGCTCGTGCATAAACACGTCCAACTTTTCATGGTTTTGAGACGTGGAACGATCCTCTTCTTGTCAGCCCACTACCTGAAGTAAGTCCCACTTGCACTGTGAAGTCATGTGACGTCTCTGGTCCAGTCTGTGCTACGTAGTAACGCTATAAATACCCTCTGCTGCTATACACAGCTTGGAAGATCCTTCTACAGATCATATATCATGTTTGGCAGGTTTTATTTTTCTTCCTTGTGGCTGGTGATCATGAAAGCAGTAATGCTGATGTCAATGTCTGAGCATGTGTGAACGTGTGTTTGTGTGAGCTCGCATATAGTTCATCTACAGTGTGTGCATGTGTGTGTGTTTTTATCACCAGGGAGGACCACCTACTAACTGCTTTTCTCCCTCTCTCTCTCTCTGCATCACCTCCATCTGCAGGACTATACCTAAGCCACCATCCTACACCCAACACCCCCCCCTCCCCTCCCCTCCCCTGCTTCCTCTGCCCTATCCCAGCACTCAAACCCCGGGTAGAGCCCTCCCCTCAGCCCTCCCCTGTGTCTTGTTAGCCCAAGGCATTGTGAGGTAACATCAAATACTCTGGCTCTCCCATCTTTTTTTTATTTATTTACACAGGTTGTGACTGCCCCCTGCGTTTGTGCTCCCCTGCGTTGGCACCTCCTCCTAAACCTCCCCATGGCAGGAGGAGTCCTCCGCTGAAGCAACCAAAGGCAGGCAGGTGCTAGACTCGTACGGCAGCAGCAGGACCGTCTGCAGAAGCCGCGTCTGCACCAGCGCGGCCAGCGTCAGCCGTGGGGCCCCAACCCCCCTACGCCTGGCCAGCGAGGGCAGTGACGGTCGCCCCGGGTCCCAGCGCGTGTCCAACACCAGCTCCGCGTGCCTCCCAGAGCAACGGCAGCCCATCTGTCAGAGGCTCCCCCTCTCTCTGTGACGACAGGCTGGGCTGGGTTGGCACCTCCGCTGTTCCGTTCTTGTTTGGGGCTGTCTGGGCCAGAGAGACGGGCGTGGCGCTACCTACTTTCACGTGATGGATCGCCGCAGCGTGGCCTTAGTGGAGCTGCTGAAAAATCGGCCTGCTAAAACCGGCCACAACTAAGAGCCGCCTTCCCTCAAATGAATATCCACGTCGTGCTGTCCTCCAAAGTGCATTAGGCGCGGTGTGCCATTAGTATAAGAGACTCGCCGGTGGAGAGAGGAGGACAGATGGGGGAAATGGCTCACCCCTAAACCGCTCCTGGCCACGCCCACTCCACGTCCGCCCTATCTGTCTGCTGCTGTACCCCCAGAAGAATTTGGGCAATGCATTACCGTGCCCCATCAACCCCTCACCATCTCTCTCTCTCTCTCTCCCTCTCCCTCTCTTTCTGTCTGTCTGTCTCTCTTCTCTCTGTCTGTCTCTCTCTATTTCTGAGTCTCCGTCTCTCTCTCTGTGCCCAGCAGGGCTGGGGAAGTGCATCCTCATTTAATAATGCATCAGAGACAGAGAGGAATCTGGCTTCACCAGCTCTGACCCAGACGCATCCAGCTTCCATTATTTAACATTTACACACACCTTCCAGCCCAACAGTACCTCAATATTTAATGGCTTGCTACTTCATTTTTTTCTGGGCAGAGGGGTGTCTTTGCATTGCCCAATATTTCCCTTCACATAAATCTTGACTGTGTATGTGCACACACACACACACACACATACTTGTGTGTCTCTGCATGCATACGTATGTGTTGGGGGTGTGGGTGTGTGTACATGTGGGTGGAGGGGTATGTGGGTGTGTGTGTAAGTGTGATGGTGTTATGGGTGTAAAGGCAAAAGCTAAACAGAGTATCTACAAATTAACTAAAATTCACGTAATCACATCTACGTTGATTATTTATGCGATGTTAGTACATATAATACAAATACACTCATTTACCATTTCTATCTTTTAATCTTGAAAGTTGTATGATCGGCACCAAATAAACATTAGGTTGTTTGTAGGATGGATGGATGTCATTGTTTTGAGATACTATATTTGGAGAATGTGTAATGTTTGAAGGATGGATGTATTCAGCTGATTAATTTCACCAAGGTTGAATAAGGAAATGCAACCTGCCAAACATAAAGGCTTGTTTTCCTGCTTTCATGTATTTTCATACTAAGTCATATAATGCTACTTAATTATGCGGCAGGAAACAGCACACATGACTCTGAACATTTGCTAGAGGACAGAAACTCAGACCATAAATTATGTCAGGCCTGCTAATGAAAGAGGGAATTTTAGAACAGTGGCAGACTCTTCCACACTCTCTCTCCCTCTCAGCTGAAACTTTGATGCAGGTAGCACAAATAATGGATTTAAAAGAGAGACAAAAATGTTTTTTTTGGATCTTAGAGACACCTTGTGCTATAGGATGTGCTATAGGATGTGCTATAGGACGTGCTATTGGATGTGCTATAGGATGTGCTATAGGACGTGCTATTGGATGTGCTATAGGACGTGCTATAGGATGTGCTATAGGGTGTGCTATAGGATGTGCTATAGGATGTGCTATAGGGTGTGCTATTGGATGTGCTATAGGGTGTGCTATAGGATGTGCTATAGGACGTGCTATAGGATGTGCTATAGGGTGTGCTATAGGATGTGCTATAGGACGTGCTATAGGATGTGCTATAGGACGTGCTATAGGATGTGCTATAGGACGTGCTATAGGATGTGCTATAGGACGTGCTATAGGACGTGCTATTGGATGTGCTATAGGACGTGCTATAGGATGTGCTATAGGGTGTGCTATAGGATGTGCTATAGGGTGTGCTATAGGATGTGCTATAGGGTGTGCTATTGGATGTGCTATAGGGTGTGCTATAGGACGTGCTATAGGACGTGCTATAGGACGTGCTATTGGATGTGCTATAGGACGTGCTATAGGATGTGCTATAGGGTGTGCTATTGGATGTGCTATAGGGTGTGCTATAGGATGTGCTATAGGGTGTGCTATTGGATGTGCTATAGGACGTGCTATAGGACGTGCTATAGGGTGTGCTATAGGATGTGCTATAGGATGTGCTATAGGATGTGCTATAGGACGTGCTATAGAATGTGCTATAGGACGTGCTATAGGACGTGCTATAGGATGTGCTATAGGATGCCTTTGCTCATATCAACTCGAGGTACTTATGGCCATTACGGTGTTACAAATGCATTAATACCATATTGTGTTATATGTCTATTTCCCTGCTGTATATAATGATTAACTGCAGGACATGCATTATGAGGAAGGTCTTTCCATATTAAATAAATGAAGATGCTGTGAGCGAGATATTTGGACTGAAGGGAGAAGCTGTTGGTCTTTTCTCCCTCTGGTTGGCAGAGCACTGATTCTGGCTGTTAGCAACTTAGTGCTAATTGTTTAATGGAGAGCCGCATTTGTTTACATTGTGAATGCTTGTTTTTGTAGAGAAACACATTTCTTTCAATATGGGCCACTGGATTGGCAGTGATCTGTGGCATTTTCGTATTCTGCACCATAGTCCCCTGAGAGGCCAGTTTTAGGTAAACAGTTCTGCCTTTTAGACATTAGGGAAGCAAGTAATACCAGTGATACAAGATAAGATAGTAACAAGATAGGATAGTGACATAGATGATGTCATGACATCATGTTAATTGATATCCATCTGTGAGCTGTTCATTGCTAATGCACCCACTACAGTGTCGGACAGGGAGTCTGGATAACCACAATTAAAACATAATGATCTTAAAACGAGACTCCACGAGACTCGGTGTGAAGCAGCGAACCATAAAAGGTGAAGATGTGAAGATGTGTGAAGCAGCTACCATTGTGAAAGATGTGAAGCAGCTACCATTTCTTTAGCAGATATACGTGCAGGAAATGATCTCCGACACTTTGCATGGTGCAGCTTCCGGTCTCTTCCAGCTACACTCGTCTGATGGCAGAATCTTCTTTGTGGTCATGGTTTCTCAGCTGTTTTAAAATCATGCCAAGTACGTTTGGTGATGCAGGGGGAACTGTTGCACAAGTATGGCCAAGTGCATACTGCACGACTCTCGAGATGCGCCGGGCCACACGTGACTCACGTGACCCAGCCTGGCTTCTTGTAATCTCGTTATCTCGTTGACATAGTGGTACATACAACACAGAGTTGCGCACAGATTACAAGATCTTTCACCTGGAGGGACCTCTAACGAAACTGGGAGTACACGCTTCTCCCGTGGCTCGTGAAAACACACAATAGGTGACACTTTCTTTTCACGCTGCTTTGCAGGAATGGGGCCTGTTCACGAACGACAACATGCTTTCCCAGTTGTTTGTCTGCTCATTTGTATGGAAAAAACAGAATAGTAGAAGAAAATGGCTGGGGAGACACAGATGTTTTTTGGTCTTTAGCTGTTCGCGTCTTCCCACTGCTCTCTGTTCACACTCTCTGTGTCTCTCTGTGTGTCTTGGTCTCTCTGTTCACACTCTGTGTGTGTTGGTCTCTCTGTTCACACTCTGTGTGTGTTGGTCTCTCTGTTCACACTCTGTGTGTTGGTCTCTCTGTTCACACTCTGTGTGTCTCTGCTGTTCTTACTACTTGTCAAACATCGTTCATAGTATGACGTGCTGATAATTAAATAATTTTAAAAGAGGATCCTAATCGCATAGTGTCTCTGAAATCATCTGATACCTTAGTCGATACACTTGAGACCTGCAGACTTACAGCATTCTTTATAACAGCAAAGATGGCCTTAAGGAAGTTGCTTTTGGGAAGCTGGTCTGCCTTTGTTCTTTCATTGGCTGCTCTGTGCCCTTCATTTCACTCCTGCTCTAAGTTTCTTTGCATGCCCTTGATTTCTTCTTTCCGTTTCCTTTCACCTCCTTGCTCTCTCCCTCCTGCATTTGTAAACACAGGTCATTGCATTATTGAGTGCAGAGGAAAAAATCCATCCTAACAAAAGGAAGTGGATGAAATGGACACAACTGTTGACAGTGCAGTGAATGACATGGTTGCCGTGGAGCTAAAGTAACCTCCCCTCCATTTCTGTGGCTTCCTCTTTCCTAGCGTTTCTTTCTGAGGCTTTCCACCTCACCGCACCCCCTTTTCTCCTTTTCCCAAGGAATCCATTTCACATAATTAAAGACGCTCAAATGAAATGGCCCCTCCAGAAAAGTGGCTTTCAGCGGTGGGAGAGGGAGTACCTCAAGGAGCCATCCTCGGCCCAAGCTCAGATAACACACCCAGGGGCTCCGCCTCAGCACCGATCAATATCATCTACGTTATTAATATCAAAAGCGCATTACTTTGTTTTGCGTCTGGCAGCGTGCCAAAGCTCCATGGTCCGGCCTGCTGCTCCCCCCTGGCCATTTACCAGGCCTATAATTTACTTTGGTGAGTTTTTAAGGTATTGTTTTGTCAGGGCCAATCAGGACTGAGTAACAAATGATCCCGCTAGAGTGGTGGGGAGCTCCATCCATAAGTGGCACGCATGGCCAAATTCATTTTTGAAAGTTTCATGTCAATTACCCCTGTCCTTGACTGAGGAGAGAGAGGATGGTGGAGTAGACAGGGTAGAGGTCGAAGGAGACTGATGGCCCCTGTGACTCTCTCTGAGGGATGAGGTAACAACACTAACAACTGTCCCTGGGCCAGAATTAGACATGACGCTATCTTTAATTGGTGCATTGAATTAAGGGGGCGGCATGCCGTCCATGTTGAGAAACAAAACATATTGAGCACTTAAAGGGAAAAGGGGCATTGATTTTTCTGATGCATTTACCTCATACAGTTAAGGCACCTCGGGGGAACTGAGCAGACGTGTTGGATGTGGTCAGACACAACACCACAGGAAAATGATTAGACCACATAGATGTGCTCTAGGTAGAGATGTGCTCTAGGTAGTGATGTGCTCTAGGTAGAGATGTGCTCTAGGTAGAGATGTGCTCTAGGTAGTGGTGTGCTCTAGGTAGAGATGTGCTCTAGGTAGAGATGTGCTCTAGGTAGAGATGTGCTCTAGGTAGAGATGTGCTCTAGGTAGTGGTGTGCTCTAGGTAGAGATGTGCTCTAGGTAGTGGTGTGCTCTAGGTAGAGATGTGCTCTAGGTAGAGATGTGCTCTAGGTAGAGGTGTGCTCTAGGTAGAGATGTGCTCTAGGTAGAGATGTGCTCTAGGTAGTGGTGTGCTCTAGGTAGAGATGTGCTCTAGGTAGTGGTGTGCTCTAGGTAGAGATGTGCTCTAGGTAGCGATGTGCTCTAGGTAGAGATGTGCTCTAGGTAGTGGTGTGCTCTAGGTAGAGATGTGCTCTAGGTAGTGGTGTGCTCTAGGTAGAGATGTGCTCTAGGTAGAGATGTGCTCTAGGTAGTGGTGTGCTCTAGGTAGAGATGTGCTCTAGGTAGCGATGTGCTCTAGGCAGAGATGTGCTCTAGGTAGAGATGTGCTCTAGGCAGAGATGTGCTCTAGGTAGTGGTGTGCTCTAGGTAGAGATGTGCTCTAGGTAGAGATGTGCTCTAGGCAGAGATGTGCTCTAGGCAGAGATGTGCTCTAGGTAGAGATCCTACTGCTCCTTCTACAGCTCTGTAGCTGGACCTTCACTGCTTTCTCTACCACATTCAAAAGGTGTTTTGGTAACTTCCGTTATGTTGCAAGTTAAACAGCCTGTTGAAATGTCTCAGAAAAACCTGATTTTATGATCAAACTTTTGTGATGCACGCAAGTAAAAACAGCTCAGAGACACAGAAGGAACATGCTTCAGTTGGTGACCTATAGCCTACAACAATAGGTTCATACTACAGTAGGCTCGTACTACAGTAGGTTCATACTACAGTAGGCTCGTACTACAGTAGGTTCATACTACAGTAGGTTCGTACTACAGTAGGTTCATACTACAGTAGGTTCGTACTACAGTAGGTTCGTACTACAGTAGGTTCATACTACAGTAGGTTCTGGGTGTCATGAAGCTGTTTGCTCCACAGACACATGCGTGCACATGTGCACGAGAGCTACGAGAAATAAGAAATAATTTATTTAATAATAAGAAATAATTTTCTTTGTATGTGCGAATCGTGTTTCTAAGAGTTGCAAGAAGCCACAGCCCTCAAAGGAAACAGATACACAGTAGGTAACAAATATCTGGTTTTGGCTGATGGTTGAGGTCTGGAAAATGCTATGAATGGAAAACTAGAGCAATTACCTTGGTGATTGTAATGCATACTTGAGCTGTTCTTATAATGTAGACGTTTAAAGGCTTTTGTTGCTGCAATAGTAAAGTTGCTGTTCCAACTTTCAATTCAATGTGGTTCCTGGGTCTTTGTCTTCGGTCCTGCCACTCATCACATTAGGGTGACATTTGGTCATTTTAACTCACTGTAGCGGAATACCAACCCTCCACACACCCCCTCCACTCCACACACACACGCATACACACACACACCTACAAAGGTCTCGCCCCAGCAATAACATATGAATATTTCAATTAGAATGAAATATTAATTGGCAAGTGAACGTTCTGCGTTGCCTCCGTTTGTCACGCTCTCCTCCTCCATCTCTTCTCACTTCCTTTGTCTACATCCACACCTTTCTTCCTTTGTTTTTGCGTCTCCATACCATTTTTAGACCTAAGAGCCGTAAGGCGGAGAGTGTCGGGAGGAGAGACCATGATGGCGTGTGGAGAGACAGGGCGATGGGCACAGCTGGGGAAGGTTACAGCTCAGTCTGAATGTTTCGCCCCCCAACAATCAGGGTCACAGCTTGTTTCACACCTCATACTGATGCCCCTCGCTGGGGGCCCCGGGGTGGTGGCGGCGCGCACGGCTGCTAATTTATGCTCCTGTGTGGCTGCTCGCCGCCAGGTGCGAGAAACACGGCAGCACAGAGCGCCAAACACCCAGGTACACTTCCTTAGCCCAACCACAGTGAGAAGAGAGAGTAAAGAACGCTGGAACGCACAAACACCCAATCAGACAAATGCGGGGAGAGGTGAGATGGCCAGGGGCAGACTGTGTGTGAAGGGATTGGCAGAGCTAACATGGCAGAAGAAGGAATGGCTCCACAGTGTGTCCTCCAGCTAAAGCCCTTCTGCTAAGGTTGCAAATGGAAATACGGAAATATTGTAGTTCTGACATTTTGTAAGTGGTAAAAGGAAACCGTGGCCATTTTTGGCTTATAAAGTTATAAAGCAGGCTTACATAGAAATATAGACATATAGAAATTAAAAATGCCCTGAGTTGCTTTAAATATGGATTCATTAGTAGTGCGCCCCTTACAAAACTGAATAATTTTGATTTTATAAATATGCCTTCTTCAACCAAAATGTTCCATGTCTTGTATCTAGTCTGAAAAAGGACATCAGGATGATGGTTATCTGCTGACTAAATGAGTCTATCTAGCGACCAGGCATTGTATTCCATTACAAAGAACTTATAAGTTCATTGTGGTGTAGTAGAATGAATTTCTTGAACAAGGAAAACCTTAAAATCCTCCACTGGATTAAAAAGTAACTAAAAAGTCAGAATCTTAAAGAATACTAAAGAATTTTTTTATTATTTCCATTATTCATTTGAATTAATAGGGTTAAGGCTTTGTAGGATTATACTATACTTTATGATACTGGCATTATGTTATTGTAAAAGTTATTTAAAGTGTTCATGCCTGTCTTTCCTCAAAAGGAAACCTAAGTACATTTTTTGTGCATCTTTCTATAGTATAAGGAAGTATTTCTGAAACTGTCAAGTTAAATCAATAAATAATCAGATGAAGTACACTTACACACACTGCTAGCTAGATAAATCAAAGTGAGTCTGGAGTCGACAGGTACACACCCACAATCACACTTACACAAAAACAATACAACTCCGCCCCCCCACACACACACACACACACCCTTCTCCTCCGTTGTCTTCCCCCTGAGACCAGTTTACCTCTTTATTCACTTAATTACGCATTTATCTCCTCGACTATTTATTTGATTTACTCTCTTTTAAACATGCGTTCAAACAATCTTTAAATACGGCGACGCTTTCAAATAGTTCATAGGCTCACCGCTCCTCATTAACCCTCTCTAGGGGGGGAAATCATTAGCCACTCATTAAATCATATTGCAAATATCAATACCCCATTGGGCTGTGAGGAGGAAAGTGGTGAAACTCATAAATCTCTCAGCCGTGCACAAGACCTGCTACAGCATTGCCTGTGTTGGCCTTGAGTGGTTGACACCAGCGTGAACGATGAGCTTCTGGTCCGCAGCAGGTCCCTGACAGGATGCTTGAGTATTAAGTCTAAGTCTACACTTTAGTCCAGGGGCTAGAAACAGCAGGTCTGGTGTTGGTAGCAGCCTACGGCCAGGCTCGGTCTGAGAGCAGGGAGGAGCTGCAGGGTGTGATGGACAGCTCTGTCAGCATGTTGCATTCTGTCATGTGATGTGAGGAATGAGGATGGGACTGTTCCCCAACTGCACTTTCAGTAAACACTTTTTTTTCCACTGGGTTTCTTTTCCTTCTCTGACGTCCGCCGTCTTTGGAGCATGTACAGCTGTCAACAGGGTGGAGCTTGTAAAGTAATGCATACCACTCAGTAACCACTGGTGAGTTCATCAGAGTTCAACTGGCAGCCTGCGTTTGCCTGCAATTCACTAGCCAGATATTCACACCTTCACACAGACATTCACACCTTCCTGATTTCAGAGTTCAAAAAAATTTACAAACAAGAGCAAAACTTTTTCACCTTCTATCAGCTGCCTTGTCTTTATTCCACATCCACACCCTCTCTCTCTCTCTGTCTCTCTCTCTCTCTTTCTTCCTCTTTCTCCCTCCCTCGCAATCGCCCCCTCTCTCTCTCTCTCTCTCTCTCCCTCTTTCTCGGGCTCTCAGGGAAGATGTATGCCAGCATCCAGGTAGAGGAGGCGAGAGAATCAATAGCAGTGCTGTTTGAAGTTTTCTGAAAGACTTCCTGAGGAAGATGCTCTTGTCAGGGTGATAGATAAGTCAGGCATAGAGGCCTGCTTTGGCCTAAGCGTGGCCTCACCTTTTTAAGTGGGGCCCTAATAATAAAAGGCGATGAATAAAACATGGGGCAGTGCGGCGCGGGCTGCATTAGTGCCGCCACCCCGTTATAAATGATCCCCACGCCCGGCCACCATCCCAGTAAAAGCCTTCACCATCACTCTAAAGTGAGGCAGAGAGAGAGAGAGAGAGAGATTGATATGCATGTATATTTATTTATTTTTATGTTTCTGAGCTGGCTAGGAAGAATAAATAAGTAAGAATGCGATCGGCAAGAGGCGACAATTGTTCATTTGCTACCCTGGCTCTAACTCCTGCGTGGTGTGTGTGTGAGTGTTTGTGTTTACATACGTGTGTGTGTGTAAGTGTGTGACTGTCTGTGTATTTGTGTGTATTTGTGTGTGTGTATGGGAGAGAGAAAGAGAGAGAGAGAGAAAGGGTGACGTGATTAGCACAGCGGAGTGATTATGTCTCTCGAACTGTAGCTCCAATCTGCTTAGAGGTGACCTTGAGCATAGATCCATACCTGATGGAAAAAGCTGTACACACACCCACACACACACACCCACCCGCGTCACACACACACACACACACACACACAAGTCCTGATACGTTTCAGCTTTCACCTTATTAGCATGGAAACTTTTCTGTGCACACAGGGGCTCAAAATGTTTTTCAAGAAGTAAAATTTTAAAAAGTATCAGTATTCTTCAGATTCGTTCTGCTTTGGACTTCCAGCAAATGAGACGCTACACCCAGAAATGTCGCTCACACGTGCACTTTCTCATGAAGTCTGACTGGCTTTGGTACTCTGATGGTAAGTGCATTTATGTCTGTACATATTTCAAAACATCATTCCCTGTGCCCTGGTCTCACCTCATTGATCAGCTGGGTCTGTGTTTCCCATGGCTGTGAGGCAGAGCGGCCCCCGGGAGCCCCACAGTAAGCAAGGTCAAGTGGTCTATCACACAGGGTCATGCTGCCTGAGCAGAGGTCAACATGTCGACCTTTCCAGCAGTGGGCACTATATAGAGAGCCTTCCTCTTGTTGCACAGGTGTCTAACACCCTCAGCCTTTCTGGGGTCAAAGTTCATATGTAGCCATTGGTGTCTGACTAGCCAATCAGTTTAGTTGGCGTGGGTGGGTTATGCTGAACCTAATTGTTCTCACTTCTCAAAGTCTGGTGCTTAAAGTTTTGACCTCAACTACTGAAGGCACACAGGTACAAATTTTTACATATATTACAATATATTACATATTATTATTATTATTATTAGTTAATGACAGTATTACCATAATTAAAAGCAGATGATGATTACTAAGTGACGTGAATTTGAATATGCTATCATATCTGTGCATATGTGCAGGGAAGCTTTGTGTGTTCCACATTAACGCTACGTGACGGACAAGCCAGGTTAGGCATGCTGCACTCGGCACTCGACTGCTGCATGGGCTTGTGGGTAGCGTCAGCAGTGTAGGCAGAGCTTGAGAGGGCCTCCCTGCTGGGAGCATAGGCTGACCTACGACCTTGCACAGACAACCCCCTACTGAACTGCCCATCCAACAGGAGACAGTCACCCATACACACAGTTTCTCTCACACACTCTCACACACTCACACACGCGCCCACATACTGACGGACACTGCTGATTAAACTCTTTCGTCTCCCTCTGGATCTCTGTCATCATAATCTAGTAACTTCATGTAAGTACTTGCACGTATTTGTCTCTCGTCTGTGCATCTGTAAACATGCATTATGTTTCACTGAAGACACAGGGCCGTCCTAAGTTGTCCTTGAGCGCGTCCCTTGAGCTCCTCCCATGGTTACAGTGAGCCTCCGTAACCATGGTGGTGGAGGAGAGCACCTTTGCTGAGGTGGGGCTGCCCACACCAGGACACTGTAAATGAGTTTAGTGCTGTGATATCAAAACACAGCTGAGCGCTGCAGCCATTGAAAAAGTGCTGAATCTCACATTCCTGCTGTGCCCAGATTCAGTGCTGCTGGCCACCAATGATTAAACCACAGTAGAAATGACTGTGTGTATGTGTGCATAGATAGATAGATAGATAGACAGACAGATAGATAGATAGATAGATAGATAGATAGATAGATAGATAGATAGATAGATAGATAGATAGATAGATAGATAGATAGATAGATAGATAGATAGATAGATAGATAGATAGATGGACGGACGGGTGTGTGAGTGAGTGAGTGAGTGAGTGAGTGAGTGTGAGTGTGTGAGCATGTGGGTGTAAGGCCAGCACAAGAGGTCAGAGAGAATTTATTAAGTTATCGATTCCACCGTTTAGTTATCTCAAGGCATGCTTGTCTCACACCGCGAAGAAGGGACCTAATAACATTTTTGGAGGGGGGAACTTAATTTTGCCCACTCCGCCAAATATTAATCTCCTAATTTTTAATTTTGAGTCCAGACAGAGGGGAAATGAATGCCTCTGTCCAGCAGGGCATGGTAAATAATTAAAATTGAAAATTGATTGTTTGCGGCGGGCCTTAGATTTATGTGTGTGGGGCTCAGTGGCAACCCCGAGGGAGCCACTCCCAGCTCAGTTCAGCCCGCCGATCCAGTGTGCTAAGCATTTTTTCACACTCTTCCATACCTAATACGCTAAGGAGAAAAAGAGAGAGAGAGGGAGAGAGAGAGAAAGAGAGAGAGAGGGAGGCTAGCATGGATGGTATTATGTTTAAAGAAATCAATGGATTGAATCATCACCCTCTCCCTGCTCCCCCCAACTGCATGCTTCTAATATTTATTTCAATGTCCTGTCAATAAATTTAACAAGGTTAGTTTTTATATCACTTTTCCCAGAGAATCTGATTTAAGGAAGTTATATTTGTTATGCCCGATTAAAAAAACTTTGGATCAATAAGAGCAGCTGCCACCACCCCTTAATACACACACACACACACACACGCACACTCACACACTCTACCCCTCCTTTCCTACCCTGGTGCAAAGGGGAGGTGTAAAGTTCACAGGGTGCTTGCTCAGGGTCATTCATTGCCTAAAATCAGCCCTTTCACCCTCGATCACCCCGTGAGCTGCACCCAAACAGAAATGTGTAGTTTTGATTGGAATATGGACACATGGAAGTTCAGTGTCACTACACACCAACCCCCAGAATCACCAAGCATGGTTTTAGTGCATAATAAGAGTCATGATCGTGGTCACTCTCTCTCTCACACACACACACACTCACACACACACACCCCATCAGTGCTGCTGTAATTCTTCTATGTGTCAGCGCCACATGTGTGCCGACACCACCCAAAGCCTGTGAGCCACTGGAACCCTGGAAGAATCAATTACTCCCTGATGTGCCTGTGTGTGTGTGTGTGTGTGTGTGTGAGAGTGTGCGCGAGTGTGTGTGTGTGAGCCCATGTGTGCGTGTGTGAGTCTGGAAGTGTTAGCGTGTGAGAGAGATGGAATCTGTACATTCGGGACACAGCTGCATGGTCTGTGTTCAGCTCACTCTCCCGTCTGCTGAGTGGGAACCATCTTTTCAAATTACAGTGCAGATACACCTCTCAATCCTTCCGCCTGCCGCCTTATTACATCTGCATTATTTTTTCTCCCTGAGCCTGACGCGCAAATTGCCGTTATCACAAACCGTAGAGGAAGCAATATGTCTGATGCTCACCAGTCCAGGTGTCATAAACACACAGTCAGAGAGAGAGAGAGAGAGAGAGAGAGAGAGTGCTTACTGTGGGGGAATGACTGGGTTAGCGTAGTCTTGGACTTGTTCCCGTTGGGGGAGGTGTGGCGTTTAAATTAGTTATGTGAAACTATTTGCAGACTGATTAAAGAAATAAACAGAGGGAAGCTCTGGGAAAAAAAACAAATAAGTGTTTGTCAGATGTGTGCAAGTTGTTTAGATGTGGTTTGTGCCAAAATATGGAGAGTGAAAATAGACACCTCTTCAAACACACCTGCCCAGGACACACACATACACACACAAACACACACCTCTTATTGCACAGGGAGAAATAGCCAGAAGGTTCTTAAGCACAAAGATAATTGTATTTGCATGATGTTCCTTGGTGGTTCATTTGATACTGATAGTGTAACTTTGATACTACTGTAAGTGTAACTCTGATAGTAATGTTAGTGTAAGTTAAATGCTGTAAATATTAAAGGTCAGTAATAGCTTTTAAGCATTAACATCTACTGATGTTCTACTGCTGTTGTACTGCTGTTATACTGTTATACCACTGTTATACTGGTGTTATACTGCTGTTCCACTGGTGTTCCACTGATGTTCCACTGATGTTCCACTGATGTTCCACTGGTGTTCCTCTGGTGTTCCACTGGTGTTCCACTGATGTTCCACTGATGTTCCACTGGTGTTCCACTGGTGTTCCACTGATGTTCCACTGCTGTTCCACTGATGTTCCACTGATGTTCCACTGGTGTTCCACTGATGTTCCACTGGTGTTCCACTGCTGTTCCTCTGGTGTTCCACTGCTGTTCCACTGGTGTTCCACTGCTGTTCCTCTGGTGTTCCACTGCTGTTCCTCTGGTCTTCCACTGGTGTTCCACTGATGTTCCACTGCTGTTCCACTGGTCTTCCACTGGTCTTCCACTGGTGTTCCACTGCTGTTCCACTGGTGATCCACTGATGTTCCACTGGTGATCCACTGATGTTCCACTGCTGTTCCACTGGTCTTCCACTGGTCTTCCACTGGTGTTCCACTGCTGTTCCACTGGTGATCCACTGATGTTCCACTGGTGTTCCACTGATGTTCCACTGGTGTTCCACTAATTTTCGATTAATGTTCCAAGAATGTTCCACTAATTTTCTTAGCGTACAGTTTTGCTTGCACTAAGATATTAAATCAATATGCATAATTTTTTTTCAATATTACAAAAAAGATGCATTTGTGATAGACAGATGTGATTCTTTCTGAGTTATATCAGCAACTTTTAATAACAGCATTTTATTTTTATACCTTCCACAATGCAGATGCATTAACTATATATTAACAGCTACCCCTCATTTATGTTAGCTGACATTTTAAGATCCATTCCCTTAAAAAAAAAGGCAGAAGTGGGAAATTATTTCAGTGCTAATGTAAATATGCAGACCATTTTGATGACAAAATTAAAACCTGATTAGCTGGGTTTGCAGGCCAGGCCTGTTAATTGAATATGCTGCTTGATAACTGTAAACGGCAGCCTTGTTTTCCATTAAACAGTAATGTGTGCGTATCAAAGCCAGGGCGGCTTCCTGCAGCTGAGGATGAGGAAGAGGATGAAGAGGAGGGAGAGGAGGCTCTCAAGCCATTAATTTTCCATACTGATGAGCAACTCGCTTGCCCTCCACCACCCGCGTGAAGCCAGGGCACTGCAGCTACACACACACGCACGCACGCACGCACGCACGCACGCGCGCGCGCACGCACGCACGCACGCACGCACGCACGCACACACACACACACACACACACACACACACACACACACACACACACACACACACACACACACACACACACACACACACACACACACACACACACACACACACACACACACACACACGCGCACACACACACACACACACACACACACACACACACACACACACACACACACACACACACACACACACACACACACACACACACACACATGCACACACTATCTAAAGCACACATAAACACACACTCATACTCACACATTATACCACACTTGGGTCATGCAATAGGCATATATGTACATGTGCACACACTAACTAAAGGATATCTAAACACACACACACACACACACGCGCACACACACACACACACACACGGTGAATGTTCTTCCTGAAAGCACTAGACTTGCATGAGAGAACACACACCACCATACAGGCCCTAGCCTGCATTCGCCGCTAATCCTGTGCATCTATTGAGATCCCCACACACATACCATTCCAAATTATCATTGGAGAGAGTCTCACTTGCCAAAGCCTTTAAAACATATTCAACTACCATTTACAAGCTCTTATTAACATGGATCCTGGCATGAAGAAGCAGCCCATAGACTATTAATAGGACGTGTCCAAATCAGTGCTGTCGCATTAAGGCTAACCGCTAAAGCGCGCAGAGTTGAAGTGCTAACCGAACAGCCCTGGTTTATTATGCCTTGTGTGAATAATAAAGGAGCCGGCGCTAGTTCGCTCGCGAGCGCTACGCCACTCTCCATACATGGCTGAGCTTGGCAGGGCACTTTGTTTGAACACTGAGTAGAGTGCCTTGTATTGTGAATATTTAACTTTCCCTGGCAGAACGGAGCTAACGTTATGTGGGGATTAAACAGCAGGATGATTACCTTAGGATGATCTCTCTATCGCTTGCTCTCTTTCTCTCTTTCATTTCTTGTTCTCCCTCATCTCCTTTCCCCCCCTTTTCTCTCTCTGTCTCTCTATGTGTGTCTCTGTCTGTCTGTCTGTCTGTCTCTCTCTCTCTCTCTGTCTCACCGAGGTGACTCCTGGGTAGAGGAGTTTTATGTACACTGAGACTACTTGAACAGTAAATTTGGCACACTCCACAGTTCTGCTAACTGCTTCGTTTATATGGTTTGATTTAGTCTTCATTACGAGAATCTGGGACTGCTTATTTATGTGACAGCGTTTGGCAGGTCTTGGAACTTCATCTGAGTCTGACATATAGTCCCGCAGGTCATTACCGCCATGTTACCTAGGCCAGTTCCCAGCAGATTTCCTTTCATGCCCTTACGCGCGTGTGTGTATGACTGTGCGTGCATCTTATTTTTCAGCAGTTATGTATATGCTAAAATACACATAAATAAGCAAATATTTACAGCAACACATTGCGTGTAAAGAGGCCGGATATTGACTGTGTGGATTTCTCTAACCCCACCCTTGCTTACACACACACACACACACACACACACACACACACACACACACACACACACACCCCTTCCCGCGTGTGTGTGGTCTGGCCAAGCCCAGGCGGTGTTGACAGGGACAGTAGCGATGGTACTTGCTCCACACAAAGCCAGCATGTTTTTAATCTCATAATGGTAATAAGAGGAGCATTTCTTGAAGCAGATCAGGAGCTATTGACCAGCAGCACCATGTATAATTCAGGGGTCACATTTTCATCAGATTTCCCCAGTTCCCTACAGCTGTCAGCGTCAGGCGAGGGTCTGGGGGAGACCCACAGCCCATTCTGCTTACACACACTAGCGCTCTTATGCAGACTGCCCTTACATGTGTGTGGCAGCCTGTCCCCCTTATAGTGCTAATATTCCTCTTCTTAGCACACATGCTAATTATTTCCTCATCTATAATGCATGGCGAGGCCGGGCGGACTCTGAACAGGAAGTGGGATTTTTCAGCACTTCCCTAGCAAACACTGAGGTACAGCCAAGGGGACTTTGCTTCCTTGTTTTGAGCTCAAGGTGTTGTCTTTGAGGACCGTTTCTGCCTTGTTGACACTGGCTGGCAAGTCAACAGACTTCCAATAGATCCGGATGGCACGTCGTTGCCTCCTAATTGACTAGTACAACATCGTAGCGGGAACAAACAGAGCGGCGGGACGGCGGTGCGTGCTGTGCGCGTGAGCCGGCGGAGGCGGAGGAGCCGTGATTCGCCTGAGATGTAAGGTGTGGGCGTGGCCTTGTGTACTCAGCCCCCGGGTCTTGCCGGCTTGGTAATTGGCTTCACGGAGATGTGCCCCTCCCCCCGGGCGGAGGGTGGGATCTGTACCCTTTCCCCCACTCCTTTCGCTCTTCCTCGTCCCACGATGGGGTCCCTCTTGATCCCCCATGCGCCCCACTCCCTCCCCTCTCTAGCCTTTGAGGGGAACCCCCCCTGCTGCGTCCCCTGCGCTCATCTTGCTTTCTCTTTTACCCCCGAATGTACTAGAAGGTCTCGGGCTGAGATCAGGGCCGCGACACAGACGGCCGCTTTAAGCCGGTCTCGGGTTCAGGCCGCTCGCGTTGCTCTTTTGGAAACCCTACTGTGGATGGTGCAGGCTCGCGTTCTAGGCGCAACACCCCATCCGATTCATTTGATAATGGTCTTGACAATGCTGCTAAGCTGGATCCTTTGTGTTGGGAGTCTGGAGAGCTTGACACACTAGAACGGCAGCATTATATGACTATTTTATAGCGCGCTGTAACCCGCAGAGACTGAAGTGGGGAGTGAACCTGCGACCTACCGCGGCACGGCCCAGCAGTCCTCCTAGAGCTGCACCTAGAGCTGCACACATGGACCTGCGCCTCCCCGTCGCCTGCACCAGCACAAACCAACACAGCAGCTTTGCAGTTTTATAGCTGCTGCTTTGAAATCAGGTTTGATTGTGAGTGGCATGGGCTGGGTGTGTGGGGCGTGCGATAGGCCGCTCTCTGCAGAAGTGACATCAAACACAAGCTGGGCGATGTCCTCGAGCAGCGCTGGCCTGAGGGCTCACTACAACACCCACGACTGCACCACATCCCAGACACAAAGAGATCTCCCATTACACACACACACACACACACACACACATCCGTGAAGTGCACATTCAGGAAGACACAGGAAAACATGCACACATGCTACCACACACAAGATATGCCAAGGCACAAGGACACACACACACATGCGTGCACATGCAGACTCTCACCTTAATTGGCCTACCAAGCATCTCTTAAGAAGGCTTGGAGAGGATGAGAGTGAGGGAGTGGTGGGGGGAGCTTAGTGTGTCTTTCTGGGGGTTAATTACAGATGCAGATGCGCGTTGCCACTTGCAACATCGCTGAATTCATTTCCAGCCTCTCTGCCCTTCCCCAATGCCCCCCAGGGATGTGTCAGTGTGTACGATTTTGTGTGGGAGTGTGTGAGCATGTGTATGTGTGGCTGCGTGATTGTGTGTGTGTGTGTGTGTGTGTGTGCACTTGGGTGTCTGTGTGCATGTGTGTATGTGCAATTGTGTATGTGCGTGTGTCTGACCATGTAAGTGTGAGTGTGTTTATATCAGTGTGTGTGATTGTGTGTGTGTGTGTGTGTGTGTGTGTGCACTTGAATAAGACAGGAAGGCAGTCAAGAGAGAAGAAGGAGGATGTATGTGGAGAAGCAGCCCAGAGAAAAGGAAAAGCAGTGCTGACTATAAAGGGGAATAGTTTTGGATCATTACCATCTACACTGATAGGGTCAAAAGTCATGTTTTTGCTTCCCGTGTGTATCTGTTATTAATTTAGAGACATATTTTATACAT
>JAGXOD010000082.1:6542500-6650000 GCA_020368025.1 Brachyhypopomus occidentalis | reverse complement strand
AATGATCAATTAAGCAAGCCATTTGTTCAATTAGGAGCCCATGGGCCATTTGGAGAGTGTTGTTATTTAGGTCTTCGACATAAAGCAATGCTTTGATAGATAGTCTTACATAATTGATTAACAGCTTACACGACAGGTCCTTAAACAACACACTCTAGGGTTTTTCAGAGATATATCAGTAAGTATTGCAGAAACAATTTTGTGTTATCTGGAAGTTAATCCAGTTGTTTAATCCAATGACAATCTCATAATGTGATTTGGGCCTGTGTAGTGAATGCCACGTATAAAGCCTGACTTTAACAGTAAGTCTTTAAGCACAACACGCTCATTAAAGAACTTGCCTTGCAATTAAAACAGTGAGTTCGTTTCATACTGTTCTATCAGTCTAGGAGAAGGGGCTCCATCCTGCAGAGCCGGCCCTGACAGGCAGGGGGCGCTGCTCCATTCCTCTGCACTCATTGTCACCCTCACTTTTTTGGGGCCTTTGTTTTTTTGGGTCAGATAGTCAGACCCCTCCAAGCGTCTCCGTGCCCCTGCCAACCTTCTATTTTCTCCCCATTAAACTCCTCGGCAACAATGGGAGCTGACAGAGCCATGGAAACAATCGGGGTGGGGTCACTGGCAGGCTGACCCCGAGGAAGGGGGGGCTTGAGGGGGCGGGGCTTGACGAACCGCCACCCACTGTCCCTCTGTCCCACCGTGCCGTCTACAGCTTTGTTCCCGCCGGGCCGCTGAGAGAATGGGGACGCATCGTCTCACCGCTGTCCCGTCAGAGATCTCCCTGTCCGTCTCAGCGCTGCTCCTGCATCAGCCTGTCTCTGCACTCCTCTCTCTCCCGCGCTTTTCTCGGCGTTGTCTCCGCACCTCTCTCCGGGCCTGCCTGGGAGCAGAATGACGGCTAAAGAGCTAATCCGCTGGCTGCTGTCAGTAGGACATTTCTGGGCTCCGCCGCTCGCGTTCGGCTTCCTCACTCTCCTCCTCCCAAGTCAGTAAAGGTCTGAGCCACTGCATCGCATGGTGACTGATGTGGTGTGTATATATTTATGTATCGTGTGGGAGACGGAGTGTGTGTGTGTGTATGTGTGGTGCATGTGTGAAAGTGTGTGTGTATGTGTGTGTGTGTGTGTGTGTGCGCGCATGAGTGTGTGTGAAAGAGAGAGAGAGGGAGCGAATGAGCATGTCTGGTTTTTGTGAGGCACTGCAGGGAAAGTGTGAGGATGAGGTGAGAGGGGAGGAAGGTGGGGGGGGGGGGGCTGTCTGCACGCTGACAGTTTGGGAGCTTCACCCTTAACTGCCTCTGAGCTGTCTGTGCGTGCGCCGTGCTGACGTTCCCACGTGAAAGTGCTGCTGTCTGACCGTTAGCATTCCCGCTGTCCCACGCCAACGTGAGCTCTCCTCCACCAGCTGACCACACTCCACTACCACAATAACCACAGCTCGCTCCTTTGAGCTCGTCTCGTCATTCAGGACTGAAGCAGGTCCAATCCAAGCTTTCGGATCGGCCGCTTCCCATCACGCCGGCTTGTGCAAGCAGCTGTTTAAGAAGCACACTTAAAGATCACTCCTCAATTGTCTACCGAAGTGCTTTATTGGGCTCATTAATAAAGATACTGTATGGTCGAAGCTTTATAGTAGCTTGGAAATCTGCTGCTATAAAGTGTTTGCGCACGAAACGAACAGCCTCACTCCAAACCAACCTTAACCACATTATTCACCATAATGAGCAATTAACACATTGACACACACTTGGATTCCAGCCTGTAGCTTTTCCAGAGACCCACCTTGTGCGTTTCCTCGTCTGCCTCTCGTCATCAATTAAAAGCGGCTGAGACGTGGATGAGACGTGGCTGAACCGAGTCCGATCACCGCAGCACACGGCCCTTTTGGGCTGAGACGCAGAACCATATAGTAATGTTAATGAAGGAAAGGAGACTCGGGGCGTGTGTGTGTGCGTGTGTGTGAGCGTGTGTGTGTGTGTGTGTGTGAGCAGTTGGTGGCAGAAGGGCGGGGAGAGGCCCCGACAGGGCACTGGGGTGAGAAGGTGGGGGCAGTGGGGTGGGTAATGCAGCCCGCCGGGCTGGCATGCGGTAGGGGAGGGCGGGGTGCGGATGGAGAGTGGCAGGGGCGAGTGGAGAGGGGGCCACCCCTGCCGACACAGGCAGCGGGGACAGATGGCGTCCCTCGCAGGCCTGTGAGAGCCCCAGTTTTCACCTGCACCCCCATGGGAAAAAGCTGCCTCCCGCACGCGTGGGGACCACAGCAGCCTGGGTTGAGGAATGCCCCCCTCCCCTCCACACACACACACACACACAGAAAGCAAGAAAGGGAGAGAAAGAGGAGGAATGGTGGAAAGAGAAGCGCAATGGGAACATCAGCAGAAGCAGCTGAGAGACGGAGATAAAACACAGCGCGGCTTCTACGGGCGACGGCGGAGCCCCCAACGCTCCTCGTGGGGGGGGGGGGCGGGGTTCCACGGACTCCTCCAAAATAGTCAGAGGGATTAAGTCCTCTTCCCCCCGTTCACCTTCTCCCCTCTCTGTGATTTTCTTTCCTCACACTTTGCTCATCTCCTTCCCTCATCTCTCTGTGTTGTTCTGTCTGTCTCTCCCTCTGCCTGCCTGTCTGTCTCTCCCTCTCTGTCTCTCTCTCACTGCTCTCGCTCTCTGACTGTTGGATCATGCAGATGGTGCTTTTGAGGGCGATGAATGAGGGTGTCCGGGATCACGAGGATGAGACAATAACGCAGCCATTCACCACTTGCTCTAGCAGAGTCCACCAAGGCTCGGAGAAAGTAAACAATAGTCCTGGCCCAGAGGTGGGGGTGGATATCTGTGTGTGTGTGTGTGTGTGTTAAGTGGAGTGTGAGTGTGTGTTGGGGCTCCCCTGCCATACCACTAGCTTGTAGTTATACCCTCCGTCAGGGCTGAGTGAGTGTGAAGAACAGTGACGAATGAGCTCCCAGCTTTGTGCCTTCCTCCACACCGTATCCCCCACGTTCCTCTGCTCCTCTGCTCTTCAGCTTCCTCCAGCACCTCCACACCAACACTCTAGCCATGTTCTACTGGCCCTGGAAATGCCCTGCTGCTCTAGAAGTGCCCTGCCGCTCTGGAAGTGCCCTGCCGATCTAGAACTCCTGTCAGAGTGGAGAAAGTGCTTATCTGTGGACAGCCCTCTGAAACAAACAGTCCTGTAAACACCATCGCTGTCAATAAGCCAGTGAAGTCATCTTTTATCGCACATCTAAAATTCAATAGGAAGCAGCTCACGGACAAGGCTTAAATTCTTACACTTTCATCTCTGGAGACGGGATCCTGATACGGATCTCCTTCCCCGAGCTCGTCCCATCTCCAGCAGGCCTGCGGGACCTGCTCGGGGGTTCTCCAGCAGGGAGGCGGGAAGCGCACACAAGCTTTTATTGATGCTATCGGCTGGAGGCCGCAGGGATCGATCCGGATGATCAGCACTTCTGCTGAGCCTCCTGTGTGGAGCGGCGGGTTAACAGCTGGTCCCGCAGACACGCCCTGCACGCGCGCCGTCCTGAGCGGAGCTTCCGTCTGTGGTTCGCAGGGTTTTTTACGAGGTTCGGGGGCCAGTTGCTCACATCAGACGCACCAAACGCGACACAATGAAAATCGAATCAGGCCAACGAGGGACGGGAATGTGGAGTCGGCAACGCGCGTGCCGATTTCATCTCATCCCATTCGCTCTCACCCCCCATTCGGGAAAAAAAGGGGGCTTGTGGTTTAAAGCGACTTTTTCAGCGGCCGTGTTATTATATTATAATTATATTATTATTATATTATAGCTGCAGTAATGGCGTGCCGAGAGTTTAGGAGCCAGTGGAACAAGCTGTCCAAGGTCAGACGGGGAGTGGAAGCAGGCAGGACTTGTGCTCACTTTAACGACACTGCCTGTGTTATGCTAATGCCTTTTCTTGTTCTGTGTTCCTGCCGTCCCAGTGCCACTGCGTTTTCGGGGTGAGCACTTTCAATAGGCCATGAACTGCCCGTCGCCCGTGAACGATGACCCCCACCCCCCCTCCCCCCATCTCCACCCTAACCCCCAGCACCTCCTCTTGCCCCCTCCCCGCTCCGCTCCGCCTCCTTAACCCCAAAACCTCTTTTCTCTCCATCTGGCCTTTGATTGACAGGCACTGGTAAGGGAGAGCAGAACTGCATCTCGAGAGATCATTAGGAGGAGAGAGAGATGAGGGCACAAATCCTTACTGCCATCCCCCCTCCATCCCCAAAACACACACACACACACACACACACGTGAGCAGACACACGCACACAGACGCCATGTGGCACGGCTCACTTGCCCTTGTCTTCATAACCAGTCATAACAAGCGAGCATCGTACTATTCTAATTTTGTGGCAGTAAACAAACAAAAAAAATAGCCAATAAATTCTTAGCTACTGTTTCAACAAGTTATGCTAGTGGGGCAGAGTGCAGATGAACCAAGGGTCCATGTGTAATTTGGGTCTTCAGCGGAGAGACTTGTTAGCTGGTCCTTCTGCTGTTCTGCCCTACCACACCATTGACTCCCCATTGTTTAGAGACATAGGGAGCCTTTAATGTCTCTGAGCCCATAACAGGAGGCAGGCAGAGCTTCGTGCATGATTCTACATTTTAGGAGGTTGGTAATCCTTGTTAAACGAAAAAAATATCTGTCTGTCTCTTTCTCTCTTTCTCTGTCACTCTCTGTCAATTCAAATAAATTCAGTGTTGCTTTATTGGTATGACAAATATTAACACTTGTATTGCTCAACCTATTAAATAAAGTTCATTGAGATCTAATCCTCTATATCTGTTTCCCCGTCTACCTTTCTTTTTCTCTCATGCGTCTCTCTCTGTCTGTCTGTCTCTCTCTGTTTCTGCCTGTCTGTCTCTCTGAGGTGACACTGCAGCAGTAGGAGGACAGTAATTGAGAGTTGGGCAGAGTTGGAGTGGGGAGGGAGGTCTACTCCACCATGCCTGAACCTCCACCCTCAGCCCACAGCCTGCCTCTCCTAATGATGCAGCCAGAGAGAGAGAAGGAGAGAGGGAGAGAGGGAGAGACAGAGCAAACACACACCAGCCTGCTCTCATCCTGACCTTTTAATCCCCCCTTCAGCCCTCTTCCCCCTTATTCCCACCATTCCCACCGCTTTCCACCACCTGTCTGTCTGTCTGCTCTTTCCACCACCTGTCTGTCTGCTCTTTCCACCACCTGTCTGTCTGTCTGCTCTTTCCACCACCTGTCTGTCTGCTTAGTTTTTCTTTGCTGCCCCTCCCTCGTAGGAGCAGTGTTATGTTGTCCAAAGCTTTGACGCACACACACACACACACACGCACACACACACACACATACACACACACACACACACACACACACACACACACACACACACACACACATTTCCTTCTCTTGAAAGAAGGACCCTGGCTTCTGGAATGATATACTGGATGAATCCCACCCTCTGCCCCTATAAAGCCCCCGTCTGGGTGCACGACCCCTGGCCCGTCTGGTGGAGGGAATGGTGGAGCAGAAGGCCAGGCCTCACCCTGGCTCTGCTAGCTGCCCGCGGCTGCAGGAGGATGAGGATGAGATCCGTGCAGCTCTGCAGAACCGGCCGTGACGACTCTCCCCCACTTCATCTCCACCTTCGCTGGTAGAGGCAGATCAGACCAGGAGGCGCTGATTAAACAGCTGGATGAAGAGATGGCAAAGATCACGGAGGAGAGACAGAGGTGAGTTGCATTTGATGCAGGAGGAATAGATAAAAAATTAAATGAAATAGAAAAAAAGAGGGTGCTGAGAAGAGCTGGATTTGGAATAGAGAGAGAGAGGAGAGAGAGGAGAGAGAGGGGGGAGAGAGGAGAGAGAGAGGAGAGAGAGAGGAGAGAGAGAGGAGAGAGAGGAGAGAGAGAGGAGAGAGAGAGGAGAGAGAGGGGGGGGGGAGAGAGGAGAGAGAAAGGAGAGATGAAGGAAAAGAAAGTGGTGATGGGGGTAGGTGGTGGATGTGAGCAGACCCAGGCGGTGGGACTGCTCTAATTGATCACTGGGTGATGCGGGGGGTCATGCCCCGGGGGCCGGGGCACTGAGGTCATTAGGATGCAAATCCTGCCCTCTCTCTTCCTGCAGCATGCTGCTCCAGCCACAGCCGACAGGTACGCCGCACCATGGAGGAGAGGAGGAGGAGGAGGAGAGGAGGAGAGGAGGAGGAGAGGAGGAGGAGGAGGAGGAGGAGGAGGGAGGAGGAGAGGAGGAGGAGGGAGGAGGAGGAGGAGGAGGAGAGGAGAGGAGGAGGAGGAGAGGAGGAGGAGGAGGAGGAGGAGGAGGAGGAGGAGAGGAGGAGGAGAGGAGAGGAGGAGGAGGCGAGGAGGAGGAGAGGAGAGGAGGAGGAGGAGAGGAGGAGGAGAGGAGGAGGAGGAGGCGAGGAGGAGGAGGAGGAGGAGAGGAGGAGGAGGAGGCGAGGAGGAGGAGGAGGAGAGGAGAGGAAGGCTCTCTCAGGAGGCACAGCTGGACATGGCGAGCACCTAAGCCTTCATCTGCTACAAAAGCCTGTCAATAGGGAGCGTATGGCCGCTGCCCCTGCATTCATGCCTCCTCTACCTCTCCCACTTTGTGTTTCCATTTCTAAGACAAAAGGAGATGATATCCGTGGCAACAGTGTTGGGGGGGGCAGGCGTGGAGGGCCAGCTGATCGTGGGTATCATTTTTTATTTCCCCCTAATTGACATGAACAGTTCTTTTGACCCTAATTAGCGGGCTGTAATCTCTCATTTGCATATCACAAAGGCAACACTATTTGCATATTTGTAAACGAGAAGGGCCCTGCATCTGCATGCAAGCCCCTGTTTCCTCTCCCCTCTATTTCATTACCCCCCCCCCTCTTTCTCCTCTCTCTCTCTCTCTCTCTCTATCCCTCTCTCTCCCTTACAAGTCATGCCAGACAAGGGTGGCAAGCTCAGTGGTAGAACATAAAAGCACTGCTGGCACTGGTGCTGGCACGGACACTGTGGGAGAAAGAGGGAGAGAGGGAGAGATAGAGATAGTGAGAGAGAGAGAGAGTGAGAGAGAGAGAGGGAAGATGAGTTTCATAAGCAGAGAGTTAATGATGATGGTATGTGATGATGTGACTTTGAGAAGCAGACCAGTGCACAAAAATAAGGAGAGGTGGAACTTTAAAGGGACACGGGATACAGATTAGGGCTGGACACTCTGCAAGGCCAGGACAAGCACCAGGATGTCCACTGGCTGTGGGAGACCAGCCCCTCCACCAGGCCAGACCTCAAACGGTTGCTCCAGTTCTGTGGAGCGGTGAGTCCAGATGTGGAGCAGGCCCACAGCCAGAGAAGAGCAATGCAAAAGCACCAAAGTGCTTTTCAAAAAGAGCTTTATATTTCAGAAGCAATTGTTTGAAAATAATGGGCAAAATTATTAATAACACACAAAACAATATTTGCTCTCTCGCCAAGCATTTCGATATCTCTGCGTGTTGCAGTGATTATGTTGCTCAGTTCCATGCTTCTTTCTTCACTTCTCTCGCCTTCTAAAAACAATTGACCCATTTTCAGCGAGTCTGGCTAAAGTCTTGGTCACCTTATTCGCGGCAAAAATGGAGGACAGAAAAAAAAGCTCACGGTCTCGAACAGACACTAATGACTGTACATCTGAGACAAGCTATCACTCTGGTCCCTGTAACACAGAAGATCCTTCTGCTGTCTGCTGTAGACCACTGTGTGGTCCCACGCAGTGCACACCTGTACCTCACCCACAGCCAGTGGATAAGTGGAGCAGGCCCTTTAGCGCTGGGGAAGCCACCACCACCACCACCACCACCACCACCTTCACACCAGCACTCCAGAAGCAGCGGCGGAGATGACATTAGCGACGCCGCCCGCGTCGGGGCCGGGGCAGAGCACTTTAACAAAGTCCTGCCGGGCACCTCTCATCCCCTTGTCAGGGCTGACCCCTCCAACGCTCCCCTCAATTACTATGGAAATGGGGGCTAATTGAATGGTCGGCGCGTAATGGGGGAGACAACACGGCCTACATTACGATAAGGAGCGGAGACGATAGGTGAGCCGTCTCACCGGGGACGGGGGCTTAGTCGGGGATTGGAGGCGCCCGGCACGCTCCGCCGTGGAGGGGTGTGGGGACAGGGGGAGCGATCTCGCCACCCCGCGCCTCCCCCCCCCCCCTCCGCAAACCCCCGCTGCTGCTGTTAGAGTCACGGGGAGCGACGGCGGCCGTTTTGTATTCACCAGCGGTGCCGGCTCTGTCCTGAGGACATACGCAGCCCATTATGCGCTGGCGGTTTTTGCATATGCTCCTCTCTGTGGGGTCCCAGGATTCTCGCTGCTGCTGCAGTTCCCCGTGGCCGCCAACGCCCGCCGCCAACGCCCGCCGCCAACGCCCGCCGCCAACGCCCGCCGCTTGGTCGTCTTTATCTTGGTTTTTTTAAAACTTCTGTTCATCACCGAGTCTCGGTGTGGGAGGGAATGAGCTCCAGTGTGCCAGTGGAGCGGCGTCTGAGATCTCCACGTCTGCTTCCCTCCTGAGCTCCCGCCCGTCTGGACAGCCGTCTGGGGATGCTGTGTTTTTTCTCAGGAGGAGGCGAAAGCTCTCAGGAGGAGGTGAAAGCTCTCAGGAGGAGGTGAAAGCACTCATGAGGAGGTGAAAGCTCTCAGGAGCATGCGTACGAGTCCTGGTCATCAGACTGAAGGGTTTTGGCCTCACACGTGCCATCTTCAGCAGTAGACCTGCTCAGATCGTTAGGGATGTATGAGCAGAGGACACGGTGCTTTCTGCCGTGACAGGAAGCTGCCTGTGCAATTAGCTCAGGTGGCCAGTTAGAAATATGAAGCTCAGTGTCCCCATGCTGCTGTTTTTTCTTTATCTCTCACTCTCAGGATCTTCCTCTCTCTTCCTCTCTCTCACTCTCTTTGTCTGTTTCTCTTTCTCTCTACCTTCCTCTCTCTCCACAGTGTCCTGGATGTTTGCTCTGAAGAAACTCAATCTGTTTTTCACCTTCAAAAGAAAAATGTGTTAGGTCTTCGTGTGAAATGATACACCTGAAATTTGAAGTTGGTTTGTTTCTGTCCTGATTTCTGCCCTTCACTTCTCCACAGCCCCCCCCCCAAACACACACACACTTCACAGGAGCTCTGTGTGTGTGTGTGTGTGTGTGTGTGTGTGTGTGTGTGTGTGTGTCTGTGGTTTGTCAACAGGGCATACAGCGCCAAACAGGCAGTTCTGACCAAGCACTCAAAACCCACCCACCCACCAACTGGCCAGTGGAGGATGAAAGAAGAAGGGAAATGAAGAGAGAGAGAGAGAGAAGAAGAGAAGAAAACCAAGAGAGAGAGAGAGAGAGAGAGAGAGAGAAAGTGACCGAGAGGCTTTTGAAGATGGCTTTCATCAACACCCAGGCACTCTGCGTCTCTGGTTTTATTTTCTTTCCCTCTGTGGCGTGTTGTTCTTCCTCCGCTCTCCTCCGCTCTCCTCCGCTCTCGCCCCCACCTCCCTCCCTGCTGGGGCTCTTCTCTCGCCCCCTGCCTCAGCCCCATATTGGATCGCAGTGGGCATTTGGTGCTTTTAAATGAATAGGCAAATGAGAAGAGATTCCGCATGCGAGAGGGCTGGGGGTGTCCAGGGGTGCAGGAGGGGGTATACAGGGGGGAGGGGAGCCATGCCGATTGGGTCAGCAAAGGAGAAGAAAGTCACCTCCCCCCCCCCCCCAAAAGAAAAGGTCATTGGCTGTAAAGCCCCTCAGAGATGGCGCTCATTTCAGTCCGGCATCCCGTCAGGCTGTGACTCCGCTGTTGCTAAGATGCGCGGACACTTACGGCGGCATCCTGACAGCCTCTGATCGGTGAGGAACGCGTTCACCCTCCCGCCTCTGCCTCAACACCATCCAATTCCAACTTCACAAATTGCTTATCGCTCCGTCTTTCCCTCCTCCTGGTGTGTGTGAATGTGTATGCAAGTGCATGCATGCCTGCATGAGTGTGTGTGTGTGTAAGTATGTATGTTTTGCGTTGTCATTTTGGTAGTGTCTCTCATAGGCACCTGAATGGTGTTGTCGCTGTTTGCCTGAGATCACCTTCACTGCACGGTGCACTCTGTGTGTACTCTGTGTGGAGACATGTGAGTGCAAAGACACTGCTGGTGAGATGTAACTAAAACACACACACACACACACAAACACACACAAAGCAAAGTAAAGGCTAATGAGTGAGGGATGCAGAGACAGCACATTACGGATGAGTGGAGGAAGAAAAGATGCCCTGGACCGGAGGGCAGTTTAATGAACAGCCATGTGACGCCCCAGTACCAAGGCTTCATCTGAGGGCTGTTCCAGTAGATATAGGAGATGGAGGGCAGGGTGGAGGAGAGCGTGGTGGTCCTCCTCCAGCGCCTCCCCTCGCCTTCAACGTGACCCGCAGAACTGTGGAAAACAGTCAAGAGGTCCAGGAAGCTGAGAAGGAGAGAGGGGGCGGGGACAGGAGAGGAGGAGGAGTCCGGCCGTGAGGGTGCGAGGAGCTGGGCTGGGGAGATGAGGGCTCCTGAGGGAGCAGGCGGGCGGCTGGGCTGAGGAGGTGTCTTCTGTGCGGATGGGTCGCAGAGGTTTTCAGAGGAGGAACAAGGGTCTCCAATAAAGCAGACTAAAATATTTATACCTCTGGAGGAACAAAGGTGTGACACATCGGCGCACTCCCTCAGAGAGAGAGAGAGAGAGGGAGGGAGAGAGAGGGAGGGAGGGAGAGAGAGACTGAAAGAGAGAGGGAGGGAGGGAGGGAGAGAGAGACAGAGAGAGAGGTTGAAATATTAATGTCCCAAGTAAATTAAAGCTGCAACAAAAAAAATGATGGTTTTCTTTTTCTCTCCCAGTATTTTTTATTGTCTGTGTTTTATGGCTGCATGTGTGTATGTGTGTGCGCGCGTGTGTGTGTGTTTGTGTGTGTATGTGATGCAGAAAGAAAAAAGTGCAGGGAAGTCAGGAGAGAGGTGGATGTTGGGTGGTGAAATAGACTAGATTCATGGGACAGTGAAATAGTGTGTGTGTTAAGTTTGGAGAAAGCTACTCCGTCCTCTGATGTATGTGCCTCTAGACACTCCCTTACCAGAGCAGGCAGGATGTTAGTACACAAAGAATTAGTGTTTGATCTTTCTAAGCGATTATCCCACCAGTGTGTGATGAGCTGGTGGGGGGGGGGTGTAGCTGAGGACAGGCGGAGGAGAGAATAACTCTTTCACTTTTCCTTCACTTGTTTCTGCCACAGTACCTTGTCAATAGCATGTGGTTAGACATGGAGATGTCAGATGACAGTGCGTTTGCTCATGGTGTCCATCACGTTACTGGTGGCATGCAGCTCTAATCCCCCCCCACCTGCTGTGAGTGTGGGCTTGAAGAAGATGACTGCTGTTCACCACCAAGCTGCTCCAGTACACAAACCATCGGAGCACGGACACGGTTTTGCTTTGCTATATTACCATAGCCACCCAAGCAGGCAAATCTACAAATAATAACAAGATTAATACTGCAGGGACAGGAGAGTGGGGAGGGGTCTCCTGTCCCTGCAGCAGGGCAGGCAAGCTGGAGCAGGCTGGGTGGAACGTGTCTCCACGCCTGGACAGTCCACGGCCGAGTGAAGTAGAATGGGCGGGCCAAGCTCACCCGCCTGCACCGCGACCCTGTGACCCCACGACCCCACACACCCACTCGGCAGTCCCTCTGCTACACACAAGTAAACACGTACGCATACATAAACATACAGACACACACAAACTCACACACACACACAGACATGCTTCCTACTGACAGCGTGTCTCTAGATCAGCCACAAAATATCCTTATTATAAAAGTGTTAAAAACAAATGAGTACAAAACATATATAAGGTGACACACATTGTGTCCTATAGTCACCTAGAAATATTGATAGTCACATGCACATAAACACACACACACACACACACCCACACACACACACCTACACACACACACACACACATTCTGCCACTGATTCTGCTCCTAATAACACAGGGCTTTCACTTACCAGCACAAGTTATTCGTTTATTGATTTAACTGGTTTTATTAGTTAACTAATTCAATTATCTGTTTAATGTTACTACTATACGCACATTCTCATTTAGAACATAGACAATTTGCACGGAGTTGAATGTATAGGACATTCCAGTTTGCAGGTTATTGAATATATGAATAATTGTTATGATTATACTGCAGGTGTCTGAGTCAGCCAAGGTACCAAGCATCTGATGTCAGACGCTCTCCTCGCTGTTAAAAAGAGCCTGAAGTGCTCAGGGCAAACAGAAGGAGTGCACAGGTGTGTGTGTGTGTGTGTGTCTGCGCTCATTTGCTCTTTTGCTCTTTTTTGTAGAATGTGCTCTGCTCTAGGGCATTAATATAAGTCAAGCCATTTTAATACAGTATTAGGAATCATTTTAGTTGTCCTCAGCTGTTGCACACCAAAGGTAGGAGGAGAAACACAGTAGCCATGTCTGCTAAGGTGTGTCAGCCCTGTACCAAGCTCTCAAACGTCAAGCTGGAGAGACTAACAGCCATGATGAGCCACTTGTACTGCTGTGGTGTAATGACATTAGCTCTATACTGCTACTATATTCTATGTATGTCATGTTAGAGGGCAGTCAGATTTAAAGACCCAGTGCAAATGTTGTGAGGACAGGTCTGAATGAGGGGATGAGAGGGAGAAGGGAGAGAAAGCACAGGCCACACCGGCCATAGCCCACACTCTTCCCCAGGGGCAACCCAGGCTGGCGGAGCCTCACTGCTCTAACATCAGGCGTGATCACATAAGGTTTTAGATTCCCTACCGAACTACAGGCAACTGACTATACTCACCTATACTCAACTATACTCTCCCATACTTGCCTATACTCTCCCATACTCACCTACTGTTACGACCCTGCGTGGTCATTTGTGGTTTGTATGTGTGTGGTGCCTTTGGGGGCTCGTCCTCGTCATCTTTCCTCGGTTTTTTTCTTTTTTGTGGTGGCTTATTGTGTTAGGTGTAGGTTTTTCTTTGTTTTGGTTACGTCTGGTCGTTTTGATCTTGAGCACTTTACGTTCTTCTGTACGTTAGAGTTCGAGTTATGTCGTAAGGACGATCTGCTAAACGGACTAGACACTTCTTCCAGCGCAGCAGGGGGCGACTGACCGAGGTTGACAGAGGTTTCGTGGTCATGCTAAATTGGCAACTCAAACTTACGTAGAATTCGCAAGAGAGAAAACGGCCTTATTGGTAGAATGGTGTGCGGCGTGTAAAGTCAGTACTCTCGAACAGTTTAAAGAGTTGTTTTTACTAGAAGAATTTAATACGTGTACGTCGGAAAAACTGGTCAATTTAAATGAGCAAAACGTTACGTCTGTAATGGAGGCCGCTGTGCTGGCTGATGAGTTTGTGCTGACGCACACATTGGTGTTTCCTTCACATCGACGTGAACTGCAGACCTCACGGAAGGACGTTAAAGTGGAAAGTGAGGATCAGCTGACAAAAGACAAGGTTCGTGAATGTTTTTACTGTCATGATGTAGGACACCTAATTGCAACCTGTCCGAAGTTAAAATCATAAATCTACTACTAAATCGATAGGTTTCATTCATACTCCTCAGTCATTCATGTTACAATCGTTGCTTCCGTTGCTTGAAACAGTTGTGGCTCGGACGTGTTGATACAAGGAACAGAGATGTCGATCTTAAGAGTTCCACTTTATACGGTGTATGGTTACTGGTACAGTTAGAGTGGCCGTTCATTCGACATAACCGGTACCAGAAGTCACGTTTATATTGGTAAACGATATAGCTAGTTCATAAGATAACGACGTTTCCGGCTTAGTAGTGACGGATTTTCCTACTGTGTTTAGTACTTGTTAGTACTAGTACTTAGTACTTGTTTTACTTGATCACAGGCCCGGAAAGCTGTGGATATATAAAATCTTTCTTCCACGTTTTTAAATGATGATCCTCTATCTGAGGGTACGGCTGAGGCATTAGACCCTTTAAACCCCATGTCAAAAAACGATGGTTCCTCTATGGAATTCGGGGAGACAATAGAGACTAACGCCTTAGGCCTGGATCTGGGGATGGCACAGAAACAAGATTCCTCTTTGGATACTTGTTTTTCTTTTATTCATGAGGAGATTCCTCATATTTTTTACAAGATGGTGTTTTAATGTGCAAGTGGGCTCCCAACAATGATGGTGCGTAAGTCGACTGGAAGTCTACATACCAAGTCGTAGTACCTATGCCTTATAGACTGCATTTATTGAAGCGACCATGATATGGCTCATGACCATGATATGGCTGGTCATCTTGGCATTAAAAAGACGTATTTCCGACTTTTGAAACATTTCTTTTGGCCACGGATGAAACAGGATGTCAGATGGTATTGTAGGTCGTGTCATGTCTGTTAGGTTGTGAATAAACCTAATCAGGTTATTCATCCTGCACCACTACAAGTGGTGCCTATGACTGCAGGACCTTTCGAGCATGTCCTTATCGACTGCGTAGGTCCTTTACCGAAAACAAAACCTGGTCACATGTATATTTTAACGATGATGTGTGCTGCCACTCGTTATCCGGAAGCGATTCCTTTACGCTCTCTTAGAACTAGTGCTGTGGTAAAAGCACTTATCAAATTTTGCACTACCTTTTGGTCTTTTACTGAGGTACGAATTTTGTGTCTGCCCAGCTCCGGAGGACCATGCGACAGTTACATATTCAACATAAAACCTTGAGTGTGTACCATCCAGAATCCCAGGGAATGAGAGGGAGTTCAGGCCCTGTTTGGCATGTGGCAACAGGAAGTGACACCTAGCGGCATGTGCCACAAAATTGTGGCATGTGTCACAAAATCCTGGCAATTAGTTAACAAAGGCATTGTATGTTAAAAGGATTTATTATATTTATCAGTGTATGTTCATGTTATTCATGCTATCAGCGTAATATAAACGACTGCGAGCGAGTGGCGCAGCTTAAATTACAATCGGCATCTGGCTCCACTACGCGTCACCCGCAATCGTCACCTGCCTCTCAGAATGTCACCAGCCATTTGTAGCATTTGTGGAAACTAATATTTATAACTTTTGTTTGTTAATTTATGTTGGGTGAACGAGTGTAGCTGACAGCCAGCTTGCCATCTACAATCGGTGTGCTTGCATTTGTTACTTGGGTAGATTCTCTGCTTCTAAGGTAGGCTTGTCTTGAATATACTATTAACTAGATATTGATAGATCTCTTGGCTGTTTGGTTAGTCTAGATATCTTGCTTGTTCATTAGTTGATTCAGGTGTGGTTTCAGTCTATTTCAGTGGTTTCAGTTGATTCAGGTGTGGTTTCGGTCTAATTGTAGTGTCAATAACAGGGGTGGAGCCTGTAATTCTAGATAAATTAAGTCGGCATTCACACAGTAATCAGTGTGCTTGCATTTGTTACTTGGGTAGATTCTCTGCTTCTAAGGTAGGCTTGTCTTGAATATACTATTAACTAGATATTGATAGATCTCTTGGCTGTTTGGTTAGTCTAGATATCTTGCTTGTTCATTAGTTGATTCAGGTGTGGTTTCAGTCTATTTCAGTGGTTTCAGTTGATTCAGGTGTGGTTTCGTGTCAAGGGGTCCTGTAATTCTAGATAAATTAAGTCGGCATTCACACAGTAATCAGTGTGCTTGCATTTGTTACTTGGGTAGATTAACTTGTCTTGAATATACTATTAACTAGATATTGATAGATCTCTTGGCTGTTTGGTTAGTCTAGATATCTTGCTTGTTCATTAGTTGATTCAGGTGTGGTTTCAGTCTATTTCAGTGGTTTCAGTTGATTCAGGTGTGGTTTCGGCCTAATTGTAGTGTCAATAACAGGGGTCGAGCCTGTAATTCTAGATAAATTAAGTCAGCATTCCGCTACAAACGGACACGTTTGTAGCGGTTAGTATCTCCTCGGCCAGCAGTAGACTAGATTTTATTAGGATACACAATGTGCTTTTCCATCCCTGTGCTCACCTTGAACAACACCAGAAGATGGAGATGCCAGAGAAGAAACCGCAACTCCAGTAACCTCATCTACCCACCTTGTTCATCTGTACCAAAGGTGAAGGTAGCAGGGGGACTCTGGAATTGCCACTCTGCAGTTCAGAAGGCAGACTTTATCTCAGCCTTCGCATCTGCTAAGTCACTCGACTTCCTGGCTCTGACAGAGACATGGATCACTCCAGAGAACTCTGCAACTCCAGCTGCTCTCTACCTCCTTTGCCTTCTCCCATTCTCCACGGCAGAACGGCAGGGGTGGTGGCACAGGTTTGCTTCTCTCTCGCTCATGGCGCTTCTCTGTACTCTCATTTTCTTATCTTAACATTTCTTCCTTTGAATTCCATGCTATCACGGTGTCTTTCCCCACTAAACTTCACATCATTGTTCTCTATCGCCCTCCAGGTCCACTGGGAAACTTCATAGATGAGTTGGACATTCTTCTGAGTGCTCTCCCTTAGAGTCATCACTTGTTCTTCTAGGGGACTTCAACCTTCCAACAGAGAGATTACATTTGTCCTGTCTTCTTCCACTGCTGTCATCATTCGATCTTGCTTTCAACCAGTCAACTCCAACACACAGAGCAGGAAACACACTGGACCTGATCTTCAGTAGACCTGCCCCAGTGTTGGATCTGACAGTAACTCCTCTTGACTTTTCTGATCATCATTTCTTGTCCTTTTCACTCTCCCTTCCTGCTTCTTCTGCACACACCTCCACGTCAGCTTCTTCTACCACCTACCGCAACTTTCGCTCAGTCTCCTCCTCTTGTCTGGTCTCTACTATTGTCTCCTCTCTTCCACATCCTGAATCATTTTCTTCCCTCCCTCTGAAACTGCCACAAACACATTCCTTTCATCCATCTCCTCTTCTGTCGACCATCTCTGTCCTCTCTCTTCCAGGGCAAGATCCTCTCTGTCAACTCCTTGGCTGACAGATGTTCTCCGAGACAACAGAAGAGTACTGAGACTGGCGGAAAGAAAGTGGAGAAAATCTCAAGATGATTCAGATCTCCACTCCTACCAGTCTCTTCTCTCAAGGTTCTCAACAGAAATAACAGCGGCGAAATCTTCCTTCTTCAAGGAGAAGCTGGAAGCATCAGCCTCTGATCCACGCAAGCTCTTCAACATTTTCTCCTCTCTTTAAACCCTCCCACTCCCCCACCACCCTCTACTCCCTCCCCTGAGGATTTTGTCACCTTCTTTGAGGAGAAGGTTGATAAGATTCGCAGATCCTTTTTCTACCAATATCCTTCCTACTGAACACCACCCTCCACCTCATTCCCTGTCTTGCTTTTCTCCTCTTTCCACAGATGACATCATACAGTTGGTCTCATCCAACAATCCTACTACCTGTCCACTGGACCCGATTCCATCCACGCTATTTCAGACAATAGCACCTGACCTTCTACCTTTCATCACTCATGTCATCAACAGCTCCTTGTCAACAGGCCATGTACCAGCTATCTTCAAGACTGCAAGAGTGATCCCCATCTTGAAGAAGCCTACTCTGGACTGTTCTGACATCAGCAATTACAGACCTGTATCTCTTCTTTCTTTCCTATCTAAGGTCTTGGAGCGTTCTGTTTATAACCAACTGTCTCTATTTCTTTCTCTGAACAACCTACAGGACCCGAACCAGTCTGGCTTCAAACCGGCGCACTCTACTGAAACTGCTCTCATCGCAGTTACAGAGAAGCTGCATGCTGCTAGATCTGCCAAACTGTCTTCGGTCCTAATTCTGCTTGACCTCTCTGCAGCCTTCGACACAGTTGACCACCAGATCCTCCTGTCTGTCCTCAGAAGACTTGGAATCACTGGCACTGTCTGGCAGTGGTTTAAGTCTTATCTAGATGGGAGATCTTACCAAGTATCTTGGCAGGGGGCCACATCTGCTCCTTCCAGGCTCACCACGGGTGTCCCACAAGGCTCAGTGCTCGGTCCTCTGCTCTTCTCTCTTTACACTCGTTCTCTTGGTGATGTAATATTCTCCCATGGATTTTCCTATCACTGTTATGCTGATGACACTCAACTTGTCCTTTCCTTTCCACCTTCTGACACACAGGTTTCATCTCGATCTCGGCTTGTCTTGCTGATATCTCATCCTGGTGTCGGCTCATCACTTGAAGCTGAACCCCAGCAAGACTGAATTACTGTTCATCCCTGGAACTTCAAGTCCTCGCCAGGATCTTTCCATCTCTTTTGAGAACTCGCTGGTCACCACATCTGCTGAAGCTCGAAGTCTTGGTGTAGTTGTGGATGACCAGTTATCGCTTCAACCCATGTTGCAAACCTGACTCGGTCATGCAGATTTCTCCTTTACAACATTCGAGAATTCGACCTTTTCTGTCTAGCGAGGCTACTCAAGTGCTTGTTCAGTCTCTTGTCATTTCAAGACTTGACTACTGCAACTCACTCCTGGCTGGTCTTCCTATGCGTACCATCAGGCCCTTGCAACTGATCCAGAACTCGGGGCGGCTCGACTTGTCTTCAATGTTCCTAAGTTCAGCCATGTTACTCCTCTGCTGCGCTCTCTTCACTGGCTTCCTGTAGCTGCCCGCATCAGATATAAAACCCTGATGCTGGCCTACAAGGCTAAGAATGGACCAGCACCTCCATACATGGTGGCAATGGTCAAATCCCGATCTGTACCCAGAGCTCTTCGAGCTTCAAGCACAGCTCGGCTTGACCCACCATCTCTCAGGACATGCGGAAAACATGCATCCAGACTTTTTTCAGTTCTGGCACCTCAGTGGTGGAACAAACTTCCACTGAGTGTCCGAATGGCAGAGTCTCTTGTTGTTTTTAAGCGAAGACTGAAGACACATCTGTTTCAAGAGCACTTAAATTAAATTTTACTACACTAGCATGTATTAAATATTTGTGACTGTAATGACTTTTCTTGCTTTTATCTGTTAAGTAGGGTTTTCTCAGTATATATTTGAGTATATCTAGGCGTCCATACTGACTGTATCTAATAATATCTTTGCTTAAAGTTTCTTCCTGATTTTAGCCTAAACTAACTAGCTAGAGATTTTGTTCTGAGTAAAACAATGAAGCACTTTTTGTAAGTCGCTCTGGATAAGGGCGTCTGCTAAATGCCGTAAATGTAAATGTAAATATATATATATATACTCACCTACACTTCCATATACTCTCCTATACTCACCTACGCTCTCCTATACACACCTTTTGGGGCAGTCATGGTCTGGTGGTTAGGGAACCAGTCTTGTGACCGGAGGGTCGTGGGTTCGATTCCCAGGCCTGAGGCCATGACTGAGGTGCCCTTGAGCAAGGCCCCTAACCCCAACTGCTCCCTGGGCGCCGGGCTAGGGCTGGGCACGTGTGCACCACAGCCCCCTAGTTATCACTAGTGTGTGTGTGTGTGTGTGTTCTGACTGCACAGATGGGTAAATGCGGAGGACAAATTTCGATTGGGGTGAAAATGTGGCTTGACTTAACTTACCTGCTGAGTTCTTTCTTCCTTTCTTATAATGTTATCAGCTTGTTCAACCTTCTCATCTATGTAACTGAAATACCTTCTTCTGTGCTATGAATCATTCCTGTAATACATGGACATGAAGCTAACAAATAATTCATGCTACTAACACTTACAGTAATGGTTTCATTCGCATGTTCTAGTTTTAGAGTGGCTTTACTCTGATGGGTGCATTTTTACAGCAATGTCAATTGAGGCACCAATTTGCAAACCAAAAGGCTTGTTTGTGTTCCTTGGACCGTTTTGAGATCAGTTTGATCTCCTGACCAACTCTGGTCAGCAGCTAAGCTACGTCCCTCCCTGGCTGATCTCAGATCTGTCCCCAGCCGCACTGGCCTGGGCCTCACCCTTGCACACACAGATCTGTTTCTCTCTTTTAAACCCTGAGCCTCCGACTGCCTCTGTTTATTCATCTCTGCTCCTTTGATGAGGGAATAGCAATGCGATCGTATCACAGGCTCTCCAGCTCCCACCCGCGCTTTCCCTGATCAGCAGTGACTTTGTAGGGAACAGGGCCGAGGGAACAGGGCCGAGGGAACAGGGCCGAGGGAGGAGGGCCGAGGGAACAGGGCCGAGGGAACAGGGGCCGAGGGAACAGGGCCGAGGGAGGAGGGCCGAGGGAGGAGGGCCGAGGGAGGAGGGCCGAGGGAGGAGGCCCAGCAGGTGGCAGCCAGGCCGAGGAGCTGAGAAGCGGGGCCATGCTCTCCCCTCACCCTCTTATCCTCTCACCCCCCACACTCCCTCACCCCCTCTTTCCTCAGCCCTCACTTCCCCTCACCCCATTACCCCCTCATCCCTCACCGCCCCTCACCCTTACGCTCCTCATCCCTCACCTCCCCTCTCTTCTTCTCTCCTCATCCCTCACCGCCCCTCAGCCCCTCTCTTCTTCTCTCCTCATCCCTCACCTCCCCTCTCTTCTTCTCTCCTCATCCCTCACCTCCCCTCTCTTCTTCTCTCCTCATCCCTCACCTCCCCTCTCTCCTTCACTCCTCATCCCTCGCCTCCCCTCACCCCTTCCTTTCCTTCACCCCCTGCACCTCCATTGCCTATTGCAGATGAAGACTGGGAAATGTATGCAGCACGCGAAGGCACAAGACAGCCATGTAGAGGTGTGGAGGTGTGGAGGTGTGGAGGTGGGAGGTGGGGAGGTGGGGAGGTGTAGAGGTGGGGAGGTGGCAGTGATTCACACGCACTGAAACTTCTTAACTTTTATACTTTTGATTTGCTGTGCAGACTAAAACATGCTGTCATGGCAAACCTGGTCTCAGTGATAGACACTACTACTGCTCCTCTCTCTCTCTCTCTCTCTCTCTCTCTCTTCTCTCACTTTGTCTGCCTCTTGTCTCCATCTCTCTCTTTTCTCAGATGGTCTCTTTCTCTCTTACTGTCTCCCTCTCCCACACACACTCTCTCTATCTTTATCTTTTTTCTCCCACTCTGTCCCTCTCCCCTCTGTCTCTCTCTCTCTCTCTCTCTCTCTCTCTCTCTCTCTCTCACTCTCTTCCTCCCCCGCACACGTTCTCACTCTCCCTCTCCGCTGGAGGACCTGTGGATTCGTGTTGCAGCAGGGAGGAAGGAGCCTCTGCCAAATACATCTGCATCATGCTGGGATGATGCTGGCTGCCTTTCCTCCTGGAACACGAGCCAGTTGGCAAGGAAAGCGAAACATTCGCTTCTGACCCCGACCCCCGACCCCCGACCCCCGACCCCCGGCACCAGGAGCTCAGCATGGGCAGGGCGCCACCACAGGAGCAGGACACGGGAGGCTCCACCAAACATTCATTATCTACAGTCGGATAAAGTGGGACAGGGATGATAGGTGGAATAACTACACATAGATGGAGTGAACTCAAGGTTTAGAAGTAGTATAATGTAAAAAACAAATCCAGAATAATCCAAGAAGTGTGTAACAACAAAAAGACCTCAGTAATGCAGCTATGAGCTTGTCTAAGGCACAACAACATGTACGTTCTCTTACCTGTACACAGTTTGCATAAAACGTCCTTTTAAAATATATATGCACACATTATACATACATCTTACTGAATGATAAATTAATTATTCAATTATTAAGCAGGTTGTGACTTGAGCAAGCTCCTAGTTATCAGCGGAGACAGTGGCCACATCCATATATATATAACAGAATGTGTAGTGTAACCTTCTGTAAATGCTTCAAATACTGATTAGAGACAAATGTAAAACTACTCTGTTTGCAAGGTGTGAGACCCCTCAGTATAAGAATGTGGTTGCACATGCACATACACACATGCGCGTGCACACACACACACACACATGCGCGTGCACACACACACACACACATGCGCGCGCGCACACACACACACTGCTCCCATTTGTGCTTTCCTGTTATGCCTGCTTGCACACAACAAAAAATCAATAGCTTTTTCCACTTTATCTCCTGATTAATTTATTGCAAGCCTGTGTGTGTGTGTGTGTTCGTGTGTTTATGTGGTGTGAGGGAGAGAAAGATTGTGTATGACACATTGTTCTGTATGTGATACTGATATTATTACACAAACACTAGTCATAGGAGCGCTGGCATTTGTCATTATTGACGTGTAGAGGATTGAACACCCCTAACTGTCCATGTGTCACTGGAGTCAAGTGTGGGGGCTCAAGCCCCACCTGACCCACCCACAGAGCCTGCTGCACACATACAGGGGACAGGGGACTTGTATTTGTCAACGTTCAACTACTCAGAGTGAGCAGGGCATGGAAACAAGCGAACAGATGAACAAGCAAATGCAGCCTGCAATTAGACAACACACGGCCATGACGGGGACCCACAATTAGACAACACACGGCCATGACGGGGACCCACAATTAGACAACACACGGCCATGACGAGGACCCACTGACACATGATCAGTAGTGTTGGACCGGGAGGTATTCCTGAAAATATTCACAAAATATGTATAATATAATATAGTATAATTTAATTTTAATAATTTTAATTAGAATGATTTATTGTTTTTGCACAACAGTAGAACGAGACCAATATGAATCCTTCTTCCTCACATCACCTGCTTTCTTGGGTATCCAGTCATTCAGGACTGCGAGACAACGGTCCTGTCACAGTGGTGACTCTTACAGAGGACCGAGACCTCGATGCACAGTGTTTGTTTCAGACACGCTCCGGTCATGCACTAGTACAACCCCTGAACCCGTGATGGACTGTGATGTTTAGAGGATTCAATTCCACCAGAGATGTCTCAGTCCTAGAAGATAAAAAAAATACATTTAGAACTACATATTGCAAAATTTTAACAGAATTAAATATTGCGCTCTCGTGATTGATTACCTTGGCCTGGTTTACCATACATTAATTTGAGAGTTTATGTGAATTAAATTCAACTAAACCGAAACTTCTTAATCTCAAAAGTCTTAGTCTCGGTTGAGCTACAGATGTGAGACAAACTGTAAGGTTAAAAGATATTCTCGCGGTGACTGTGTGAATGAGAAGAGCCTCATTTGACACTGTGGAGGAAGCCGTCTAGACGACCGGTGCCTGAGGACGCTTGGGTACCACGGTGCAGGGTGGAGCTGAGGTGAGCTCAGAGCAGCCGTCTCAGATCCCGTTCAGCTGGAGGTGGAATAACTCCGTGTCTGTCCGCTGCCTCAGACACCCGCGGGCCAGTGTCCTTTTGATAGCTGCCGCTCAGACAGCGTTGGTGCGTAGCGTTTACGTGCATTCCTCAGCCGCGCCGACATGCCAGGACTGACGACCCGGGCCATGTGTTTCCGAACTCGAGTGTCTAGCTTTAAGTTTTTCGCCCAAACAGACTGTTTTTTTTTTTTTTTTTAAGCTTATTAAAATTCACACCCTCAGCAGATTTTAGAAAATGTGATAGATTAAAGAGAAACCTTGACCCACCTGTCACAAATTACAAGCTTTCTCAGTAGAGGCAGATTAATGCTGTGCAGTAACATTTTTGCCTGGCCCCTAGAATGCAAATCAAGTCCTAGGAGCATCAGTGCAGTAATTGTTCACTAGTAGGGTGGACCAGGGTTGATTCTCAGTCCCTGTCACCAGTATGTAAATGTATGATACAGTATGTGTACATGTGGACACTATAGGCAATACATACAGCACAATACAGCATGAAGACACCGTGATGGTGTGTTTGGCACATTAAAGTAGTTGGATCATTAAAACAGTTTGACTAAGTGTTTATGGAATGACATTACAGTACCATCTTTCGTTTTTGATTGTTTCTTACATTTAAGAAACCAGCAAACCATGTTTGCAGTGTGATGTTCATACGTGTAAGTGCACCAGTATGTGTGTGTGTGTGTGGGGGGGGGTCTGGTTGGGCTGAGAGGGTTAGGTTGCTTGGAGCAGTGTTACTCATCAGTGGGCTGATGTGTGCTTGTGGAGGTCAGTGGGGTTAACCTGAAGGTTGTGACTGGGACGTTTGCCCTTATACCCCTCAGCTCCCAAACCCTTAAGCTACAAGACTGAAGTGCATTCGCTGGAGCAGAAATAGGCAGCCAACCTCTTCCTCCCTTACTCAGCTGAGCACAAGTTATCAGGTCAGGAAAAAAAAGACTTTACTGGATATAATACTGCTCAGACAGGGGAAAATGCAGCATCCAGTATAAAGCTACAGATGTAAATAAATATTACTTTAAGGATAATGTGTCAAAACTATGAAAAGAAAGTCTAGGGAAAAAAACTGAGCACACCCCCCCCCCCCCAATCTTTAAAAACGGGCTCACAAAATCAACAGCAAGTCATTGGACCTTCTTCCTCTCAGAAAAGGCCGTGTGCGTCTGTCAGAGAGGGTGCTGGGATAGAGTCCCTTTCTGTCGAGGCTTGTCAGAAATTAGCGCCGTGTGCCAGAGCGCCTGTAGCGCTGTCAGGTGAAATTAGAAGAATAGAGGCATTCATCTCGGAGACATCCCTGCACTGGGAGGGAACACCGGGCTGGTGCTGACGCACGCGGCGCGAGCAGAAGCGCTCGCACGAGTCCGTCCGCCCGCGGGAACCGGGTGTCGCGCTGTAGCGGCTGTCTCGGCCGACTGACGGCAGGGAGATCAGCCCAGCACTCGCGTCATGCCTCTGACACTGGGAGATTAGCTGGAATAATATGATGATAGTAACTGAGCTCTAAGTAATTGCTCGGTGATTGAGAGCGTCCCTGGGCTTTCTGTGGACCTTCAGTGTTACAGTTCATATTTTTACATACGCATTTACGAAAGCCGTTATGTAGGCTAATGACATTCGTTCGGAGACTCTCTTTTCTCTATCTGTCCTTTTGATTCTATGCAAGTGCCGTGATCACGTCACTAACTGGAAGGGCCAAAATGTTCTGCAGTTCAATAAATATTAAACTGAGATGATTATATTTGGTAACAGCAATAAGAAGGGCAGACTAGCTGGACTTCCTGGAATCATAACTAAACTTTAGAGTTAGCTCGTAACCTAGACATGCTAGTAGACTCTCATCTCAGGTTTAGCAGTCACATCAAATCAGTTACTAAATCAGCATTTACATCAACATCTTAAAAACATCAACCAGAGTTGTCCTGACTAAACCAGATCTCGAGAAACTCATCCATGCTTTTATCTCTAGCAGGGATGATTACTGTAATGGTCTCCTAATGAGACTCCCAAACAAGACAAATAGCTTCAGTTGATTCAAGATGTTGCTGCTAGAATTCTCAGTAGGAGCAGAAGAAGAGAACACATCACCCCCATCGTTAAGTCCTTACACTGGCAACTAGTACACTACAGAGTCTATAAATCAGTTACTGGTGTAGGACCAGCATGTCTATCTGATATGCTGGAGTTATGAGCTGGATCATTAGAAACTAGAAACTCTTAGATTGTTAGAAACAAGTCAGACCTATAAAACTAGAGGAACCCTGTGCTGTTTGTGAATGTAACCAGCTGTCAGAGGATAAGACGCCCAACACTCGACACTTAAACCAGCGTGACCAACAGGCCAGTTTGACCAGGCCAGTTTGACCAGGCCGGTTTGACCAGGCCGGTTTGACCAGGCCGGTTTGACCAGGCCGGTTTGACCAGGCCAGTTTGACCAGGCCGGTTTGACCAGGCCAGTTTGTTTGACCAGGCCGGTTTGACCAGGCCGGTTTGACCAGGCCGGTTTGACCAGGCCAGTTTGACCAGGCCGGTTTGACCAGGCCAGTTTGACCAGGCCAGTTTGACCAGGCCGGTTTGACCAGGCCGGTTTGACCAGGCCAGTTTGACCAGGCCAGTTTGACCAGGCCAGTTTGACCAGGCCGGTTTGACCAGGCCAGTTTGACCAGGCCAGTTTGACCAGGCCAGGTTTGACCAGGCCAGTTTGACCAGGCCGGTTTGACCAGGCCAGTTTGACCAGGCCAGTTTGACCAGGCCAGTTTGACCAGGCCGGTTTGACCAGGCCGGTTTGACCAGGCCAGTTTGACCAGGCCGGTTTGACCAGGCCCCCCACACAGGGCCAGTGCTGTTACTTCAGTTCCTGAGCTGTCGCACTTCAACTTTTAAGCACCATAGTGGGTTTTTTATTTCTTTTTGTTCTTAATTCTTAATTTTCACACTGAGGTAATAGATCTCAAGGTGTAATAAGCTTTTTTTATTCTTCTATCTGATGTGAACCACTTGGAATTGCCACTGTGTATGGGCAGTGAAGATCACACCCTGCTTAGCTTACTTGTGATGCTTTGATATCACTTAATTGATTTCCAAGAAATGTAGGACATCAATTAATTCTTCATTCATGGCACTTCCTAAAATTTTATGTTTACATTTATATAATTAACTTCTCAATTATTAGCCTATTATAGGTATTTATCTATAATTATGTTAGGTATTATTTTTTTCAAGAGGTTCAGCATAAGAATATAAGACAAATGTCAGTCTTAATTGATACTAATTATCTTCAGAAGGCATTGACTTTATTCCTCTATTGTGTGTGTGTGTGTGTGTGTGTGTGTGTGTGTGTGTGTGTGAGTGAGTGACGGAGTTAGAGAGAGACAGTGAGAGTTGGAGAGAGAGAGACTGACTGTTCCCAGGGCCCAGAGCCCAGAACCACCTCAGGAATGAATTTAGTCTCAGGATTCTTTGAGATTCCAGCTTGAGAACCACCAGCTACTGAGAGGGAGAGGGAAGGAGAATGGAAGAAAAAACAGCTGAGGGTGTAAATAATTCATGCAGACAATATGACTTTTTTATGTAAATTTGGTGCATTAACCCTCTATTATAATGATGGACGACAGATATGGGTGATGTTGCCTTGGTAAGAGCTAATGGATGACCATCATAAATTCACTGCACATTTTATTGTGTTGCCTAGAAAATTGTGCCTGCAGGCAACGTTGTTTACTTTTATGTAGAAAAAAAATCCTGCCTGTCTTCAGAGGGGCGAGTGGAGGGGGGAGAAAGTAATGGGGCAATAGTGAATGCCTTGTGCCACATTTGAGGTCCCCCCAACTGCACCCCAACATGGGTGTGTTTGCTAGACCCTCTTCATCCTCTTCTTTATCTTCTTCCTCTTCTGTTCCTCCTTGCACTGATGTCATCAGCGATGTGTGGATGACTTCGTATTAGTATGGTATTTCTACAGCTCACCTTTACCCCGTTATCTACATTAAGTAGTAATGCCCCTGTATTATTTAACTCTCTACATAACAGTAACAGGGTTACCATATTACATTATCATGATATTAAAGTGCATATCATGAATTTATGGAAATATATTACTTACTAAACATACTGGTATAACGAGTGTGCTGATTTGACCCTATGTTGTTATTTAGATTTGCACAGGTAAACTCTACCTTAACAGTGTGCTAGAATGTAGGGAATCCACCAGCAGTGTGTGTGTGTGTGTGTGTGTGTGTGCGAGCATGCAAGAGCAGATGGTGGTAAGCAGGTGTTCTGCAGCAGGCAACCGGCTGGAGCACCTCTGGATTTAGCAGAGCATCAGTCTCACATCTGGCCAGCGGTCACGAGCCTCGCTGTGGTGGGGGGGGTCTCGCTGTGGTGGGGGGGGCTCACTGTGGTGGGGGGGGCTCACTGTGGTGGGGGGGGACTCGCTGTGGTGGGTGGGACTCGCTGTGGTGGGGGGGACTCGCTGTGGTGGGGGACTCGCTGTGGTGATTTGACACTAATCACTGACCTATAACGAGAGGTCAGTCTAAGGTGTTTCCCAGATCTGCAGCTGCGCGTCTGGGGTTCCTGCCTGTTCTCCAACGACTGGTGTAAACAGTGAGGATCTGCACACACTGCCCTGACTAACACATCCTGCTAAACATATAGATGATAATTACGCGCCCAGCTGCCTGGTGCCATGTGTTGTAATAGGTCTCGCCTCAGTGCCTGGTCCTCCGAGACTCTTCTCTCTGCGTCGCTAATTTCTCAATTTGTGCGCAGCTTCCTTCCCCATTTTGCCCCAGTTAACCTCACTCTGTCCACGGACGCGCTTACCCCCCACATGTGCTTCCCAGTTTGTGTAATCTAGGCCACTGCGCTATCCTTTCCTCTCCCACTCTCCCTGGCATTGACATCCCTGTGATTTATTCCACTGAACGTTCCGTGGTGCCTACAGTGGTTTGGGATGATTCATGGAAAGTTGCCACTTATCTAATAGAGTATAACACAGTGCCACGGGAGGAGACTTACATTGTCATTTTAAAAATGCACATAAGAAAATTAACAAATTAGTCATCTCTTGCGTCCTGCAGCACAGGGAAAGGCGGTTGTCTCTAGGCGGCTGGCGCAGTGAGTTTGTCAGTGTCGGCGTGCACTGGACCCACGGGCCAACCGGAGCCCGGGGAGCACGTCTGAACCAGCCCACTCTCCCCATTCTCCAGCTCTCCTCGGGGCACTCCACACACTGGGCTCCCTGCTTCCACACACTGGGCTCCCTGCTTCCACACACTGGACACCCTGCTTCCACACACTGGACACCCTGCTTCCACACACTGGGCTCCCTGCTTCCACACACTGGGCTCCCTGCTTCCACACACTGGGCTCCCTGCGCTCCTCGGAGGAGGTGCTGTCCCGCCAGAGACCGAGGCGTGCTGGAGAAAGGGAGTCGCTGACTGAATGTAGTGTCCCGCAGGTCCTGTCTGGCAAGCAGGCTGCCTTGTTCACAGGCTTTACAGGACACAGCTCAGGCATCCTGTGGTGCTTGTCTTACACGAGGGACACCGTGTACAGAGCAGATCCACGTGTTTGTGTGATGGCTATAACTCAACACTGCAAGACAACACCTATAGCCTGTAGTTTATGGTTAATGGCAGTAAAAGATATTTAAGAAGTGTCATGGCTTTTGTTTATTGCATGCGGTTGCTGTGCGGGTGTGTGTGTTTGTGCGCGCATGTGTGTGTTTCTGGAGCACCGAAAATGAAAGTGTCCTGCTGTTGAAAACATTTCCTCGCGAGGTGCCTTAGTTGAAGCCGCGCTGGAGTTCCTTTCACCACCAGCTCTGCCGCTGAGAGACTTTCCCAGCTCAGCAGGCAGCGACTTCGTCATGGGGAGAGTTCACCGTGGAGCGACATCACTGCTCCACTTCCGTGAAGAGCTCTGCAGTGTGACTGGTGTTTAAAGACCAGCAATTAAAATATTAATCATCTTACTGTTAATTAAGCCAGTTAAGCAGTGTTTGAGCTTTTATTAGTGCCTCCATTTGGAGGTCTACGTGACACTAATGGGGCCACTCAGAGGAGGCGGGGGGAGAAAGTAATTGGTTCTGGCATTTCCATATCTTGACCATTTGCCTGTCCCTCTACCTTCAATAATTCATCTAATTACCGATATTGTGGTGCCTGTCACTCTAATTTTAGGAGACAAACATGATTATTTAATACTAATATTGCTCCACACATATGCAGTTTGCCTGTGAAGGCATTATTTCCTTCAAATTTTAATGACCTGTTAACACAACAGGCAAGACCAGCTCCAAGTGCACCAGCCAAAGGAATCTGTGCCCCTGCCCTTTCTACTGTGGATGAACTGAACACCGGCAAACAATTAGACAAAAGTCACGGCAGGAACAAATGGCGTTGCCCGCTTGAAGGATGCAGGTGATGTTAAAAAATAGTCACCCTTCCGTAAAAGACGGAAAGGCCTGTAGATGCTGGGGGAGATGTGAGCAGGAGTGTAATTCCTCCTGCAGCCTATAACGATCTGAGTAATAACAGCAGTGGCGTAGCAGGAGCAGGTCTGCGGTGTGTGTCCACAGCTCCTGGGCATTATGTGGGGCAGTAAAACACGCGCGAACTCCCGCCAATATGCGGGAGGTAAATGAAGTCCCAGGGGTGTAATATTCTCCAGCTGCAGTAGATACATTTGTTTAATTCTCATCTGTCAGGGCGCCCGGCGCACACGTGTGCATAGATGAGGAAGGGGAGAGACACAGGTCGGGTGTTAGGAACAAAAGAGAGCAGAGTGACACGTGTCTTTCTGGCTTGATGGCTTTGATGTATGTCGTATCTAAACCCAGACGGGCTAACTTCCTCCATCATCCGTATCCCATATTAACTTCCTTCTTTGGGTTTTACAGTGTGTGCGTGCATGCGAGCCTGTGTGTGTGTGTGTGTGCGTGTGTGAATGCAGTTATTCAAGCAGAATGTGTAGACAAACTGAAGCTACTGAGCATCACACGCTCTGCCAACCTTAGGAAGCAGTGACTCTTAACTGGAAAAGTGAACTAGCTACCTCAGTCCCCAGAACCTCTGTGTCATTTTTTGGTCTGATGGCAAAAGCCTGAAGTCACACGCTGTACGTCGTCTGGTCGCGCGTGAAGCCGAAACATGAAGTCCCACAACAGAGATGTGGAAAGAGGCTGAAGCTCTATCACGTTCATTCTGTACAGCGTCCGCACAGAAAGTGCTGGGCTTTTAAACAGCAGACACTCCCAGCGCTGGAGAATGTGCAGTGAGCATTCGTTATTTGGCCTTCATTGAAATCAGAATTGAAACATCTCCTATTTTTTTTTCCAAAGCTCACACTCGTAAATCACGCTCATTATGATTGCAATTTTCTGAAGCTATGATGCTGACATGACTAACTAGCACTGCACTCTTTTAAAGTAAAAAAGAGTAAAGTATGATTTTCCTGTAGAACCAAGTGGAACAAGAATGACTGCATGCATACAACATAAACCAAATTCCAGAGTAGATGTCTTTGCGATTTGCAGATGCCGGGCCTTCACAATTATTTCAATCACTACTACAAAATGACTCACTTTAAATCATGTGTTCCCCCACCCAAGTCCCATTCTACTGGAATCCGTTAGGGTGATATACCAGCAAAGAAATGAAGGGTAATTTCAACCATTTAAGCAAACGACAAATAAAAATCACCAGTGTCTTTTGATGAGATTACTTTAAGAATTGGGAAGATGGGAGGCAGCTGTAGAGTGTTTTCAGCACGCGGGCTAGATGTGTGGGTTTTTGCAACACGGCACCAGCGCAGTCTGATGTCACAACCTTTTTGCATTGAGCCTACATGGCTGGCAAGGAGTAAAAAAGTCATGCAAATTTGACTTTTCAGTGAGAGACTTTTTCAACCATGCCAGCTGAGCCCAGATTCTTGGATGTGGCCTTTATCGGAGGCATTCAGAGCGGGAGACGCTACAGTCAGCCAGGCAAGGCTATCTGTGTCTGTGGAGGTACGGCGAGGTGGAGGTGTGGCGGAGGAGCCTCGTGCTCTGGCGTAGCAGGTGTAGCACTCCAGCGCTCCAGCTGCTCCAACAGGGGAAGGCGCAGCACGCCGGGAAAATGAGGCTCTCTGGGAAAGTGAGGCTCTCTGGGAAAGTGAGGCTCTCTGCGCTTTCTCCTCCGTCGCCCCACCTGGTGGGCGTGTCCATCCCAGACCTCGGCGGGCTTCGCAGCACGGCAACTGTCACGGCGAGCGCGTGTGCCATTGACGGGAGACGTTAATTGCCTTCGCTGGGCGGCGGCGTGCCGCTCGGGTGTGTGTTTCTGGGGTCGCCAGCGCTCAAATGAGATTTGGAGCTTCGCCGCCGCTGTCTCCACGCTGGAAATAATTGACCTGAGAGGTCCGCCCCCTCTCACCCTCTAGAGTCCTTGCCAGTCTGCTGCCCTTTGATTGGTTAGTAGTCAGCAATAAACGACTGACCTGTGACCTGGAGCTCCACCCCCAGCACCTCACCCACCCTCCCTACCCTGTTCCATCACAAGGACATCCAAAAGCTGAGGTGTTCAAAGCAGGGAGGGCTGGTCCTCCCCGCCTGTTTTTCGTCCGACGAAGCATACACACACACACACACACACACACATACACGTACATGCTTATGCACACACAAGCTAAGAACCATGCCGATGTATTTTTTTGTTGTTCATAGTCCTAGTTTTAATTAACTGACAGCATCTTCTTGAGCACAGAGGGGCCACAGTAGGAGCAGCTGTTTATTTACTGTTGAGGATTCATGGCACTGAAAGGTCCACCACTGAAAGGTCCACCACTGAAAGGTCCACCACTGAAAGGTCCAGCACAAAACATATGGTCTCATATGTTCTGGAGGTCTATGTGGATCAGTGCAGTTCTGGAGCTTTGTACACCCCTGTTTATGGTTCCAGGTAAGCTTATTTGTACAGCCCAGATCCCATGAAGGGTGTGTGCTTGTGTGTGTGGTTGAAGGGGAACTTCTGTCTGTGTCATAAAGCGCGCTTGCTTTCCAGGGCGCAGTAGCTGTAGAGGAGGGGGAGTGCTTAGTGTGTTTCATGGTTAATTCTGTGTCAATTAGCTGACTGCTACCTTCCCTCTAGCGCAAAGCGCGCGGTGAAACGCAAGCCTACAGAAATCCTGCAGCTTTGACAGCCGCGCTGTTCAATCATTTATTCCAAGGCCCCGGGCCACGATCAGTGTCAACAAACATTCCATTGAAATCATATCAAACCACCCCTGTTCTCCAGCTCCTCTCTCTCTCTCTCTCTCTCTCTCTCTCTCTCTCTCTCCCTCTCATATGCAGCCCTTTCTTTCCCACCTCTTTCTTCTGCGATCTCTTCATGTTCTGTCCTTCTCTCTATTTGCTCATCCCTGCGGGGATCCTGGGGAAGATGCATGTCCTGCACTTTTATTCCGCTGAAGCAGAACTGGTTTGTGCCTCCACCTGCCCACGCCGAGGTGGCACTTAAAGTCGTCTGTCTGCTTTGGGACAGGTGTCACCAGTTTAACCTATGTGCGCACTTCTCGCCCAGCTCAACTGATTTTATTAGCATGGCATACATTCTTATTTCATTCATTGTAGTTGTACACTGAGAGAATTGCATGACTGTAAACGGAGAAGAATCCAAGAGATTATTTTCATTGTATTGCAGGGGTACTTGTATATATACACATATATGCACATATGTACACATGTATATACCTATATTACCTATATGTGACGAAATAAAGCCATTCCCTCTGGCCTGGACCATCCAGGCTAAAAGAAATACCAGACTTTGCCTTCAATGGGAAATCAACATTAAACGGCTTGTTAATGTCAACAGGTGTGTACAAAAATGCGGAAAAGAACTCCATAACCTGGCGAGGTGTAACAACCTGATCTTCCTTCTTTACTGGGTGTGGAACTTATCTTATAAAAATCTTGAGTTCAGCAGCCAGAGATTCGTGCTTCAGTACTTATACTGACGGAGCCTGTCGAGCCGATGCTGATAGGGTGGGGTTTCAGCAGGTCTTGTGGACAGAGGCTAGAGTTGACATCTCTGTGTTGTTTCCGCTTGGGGCCAGAAAAAACGTACTCTTCATTGAAGAATAACACATCTCCCTCCCAACATGCTTCTCGCGTTCTCTCTCCAGAGGCGCCGTACACCCCCGAGACTCTCAGGATACCAGGCTACGGAAATGATGGAGACTAATAAACAAAGGCAGTTGCTTAATTATTAAAGCCCCCCTAAATTCATCTCTGGGTTTGGAGCACATCCCCAGCAGACCTTCCTGGTCAGGCTCTCGGCTCCCTCCTCCTCCGTCTGCCACACCCCCTGAGGTGATGGATCCAGCATGCGGCGTGTCCTGGCGGACTGGCCCACCTCGGCAGTGCTCGTCCGGCGGGAATGCCCCACAGCTCACAGCCAATCACTTTGATCACACCATGGCTGATTCTGACTGATGGCTGATTCCTTACGGTGGGCTGGCAGCAGGCGCCTGTGAGCAAGGAGGGCAAAACAAACTCAGTTTTTTAAAAAAAAAGAGATGAAATGGAGTCAAAGTGCATTTGGGTTTTTAATTCTTACGAAGGGTGGGATTGACTGGTTGCTAAACCTCTTGCGCTCTCTCTCTCTCTCTCTCTCTCTCTCTCTCGCTTTCTCATGCACTCTCTTTCACTTTAACTCTCTCTCTCCCTCTCTCTCTCATGCACTCTCTTTCACTTTAACTCTCTCTCTCCCTCTCTCTCTCATGCACTCTCTTTCACTTTAACTCTCTCTCTCCCTCTCTCTCTCATGCACTCTTTCACTTTAATTCTCTCTCTCTCATGCACTCTCTTTCACTTTAACTCTCTCTCTCCCTCTCTCTCTCATGCACTCTCTTTCACTTTAACTCTCTCTCTCCCTCCCTCTCTCATGCACTCTCTTTCACTTTAACTCTCTCTCTCCCTCCCTCTCTCATGCACTCTCTTTCACTTTAACTCTCTCCCTCTCTCAGTACTCTCATTCTTTCCGCATGAATCTTCAGAATCATGCCAGCCCAGTGAAAATAAAAGCTATTGTATAATCCTACTGAAGAGCAAGAATAACTTCAAAGCCCACGATGGCAGAAAAGAATGCCAGAGGAGATCCGTGCTGTCACTGTCTGCCACTTAACACCAGTCAGTCATACTGGCAGATCCCTTGTTTAGATACTGTTACATTTTAAAACTGCATGTCTTCTTCAGAGTCAGTCTAGGAAAAGCTCATCTTCCTGTGTGAATGCTGTGGCTAGGAAATTATTATATTATCATATATATATATATATATAATACATTTGTCATCTGAAAATATATAAAACACTACCATATTTAGCTTACACTAGGAATATCTTTCATGCATCTAAGCAATTTAATTAGTGATCTTTTGAAACAACTTCCCAGAATGGAATGAGGTTCTGAGGTGTGTTGGGTGTGGTGAGGAACATCCTCTCTGGGAGCTCCTGCCACTCACAACGTCACTGTATCACTGTGATGCACTTTAAAAACAAATGGACTGAATGCCAGAGTCCCTCATTACTTCGAACTCTCTCTCTCTATATATATCAAAAGAAAATCGCGAAGCCCTGGACCAAAAAGAATCCAGCAGGTGTTCAGTGTCCTGTCACACACACTCACGTCTGCTCTGGACCACACTTCTCCACTTCTCCATGTCTCTTAGCCATAGCGCAGCCAGCCAGCACTCAGCTGTATGTTTTCACCCCACGGCAGGTCTGGCGCTAGCCAAGCATGAGCCCGGAATATTAACACGAGCCGTCGTTTCCATGAGCCTGTTTTTCATTCAGACGCTTCTTCATTACGTCGCGCTCCGTCCCTGTAATGTTACTGTACACATTCTCTTATGCAACCTTGCTGTATCCTCGACCTTCTCTGGGCTAGACTCTCCGAGTCTAGTGTCCCCACAGGAAGGTCAACCACAACATCAGAGTTTGCTTACAATTTACCACCACTTTGAATTGGCTTCACATGGCACTATTGTTTTAGTTAGTTCGGTAGTGTGGTCTGATTTGGTAGTGTGGTCTGATTCGGTATTCGGTACTGGGGTCTGATTCGGTACTGGGGTCTGATTCGGTACTGGGGTCTGATTCGGTAGGTGGTGCCTGACATTAGTGGTGTTTGTCTTTGCGGTTGGCTTGTCCTCTTCATTTGGCATGCGCAGGGCACTCCAGAGCGCCTTTCCTGAACACATCTCCAGCTTCTTCTTCATTGCTATTCATGAATCAGCAGGAAATGATTCAAGCTAATATAGTCTCATATTTGGGCTGCTTATTGTAATACTGAGAGTGGACACTGTGTGGGGAGACGGTTCCCTTTCGGGTAACCTTTAAGTAACCTATAAACCTTTTGGTAGACTTTGTGTAAATTGTATATACCACTACATTTTGCATTTTAACAGCATATTTAACGCAAATAAATTTCACTTAGCCTATCGAGAGTGTATGAGAATTGTATCTATGCACTTGGTGCCAAACCCACGGGGAAAACGCTGGTTGTGCTTGCGTCCTGAGGCCACAGAGGTAGAGTGCTGACACGTGACTCTGGCATAACTGAGCCTTTAAATGACCAAAAGGGTGCAAATATCACCGCGTGAGAGGAATAGGGACGGACACGAGCACGGAGACCTCAGATGGCCTGTATCCAGACTCCTGTCATTCTGACACCGTGAAGACCATCTGAGGTATGGCAGGTATGTCTGCTGTCTCTTCCGACTTTCCTGGCCTAATGTGTTTCCTGTACACATTGTTCTTGACTTCTTCACCGTGCTCATTCATTCTCACACACTGGCCTGGCTTATGGAGATTGTTAAAATTCTACTTTTGTTGAATAGAAAAAATTGGAAAACCAGGCTATGTTGTAAGACCCAATCCGATCTTCCAATGCAGCTCTGATCTGACCCTCAGGTGAGGAGTTGAGGAGTTATGTGAATCCACTGCTGTGCAAAAAAAACCTGTGTGTAACATCACTGACGCCCCTGCACCTTAAGCAGTCAGTGGGGACAGATTTGGACAGATTCAAACAGTTGCCACGTCTTTAGTCCCTTTCCCCCTTTAATAGTGTCACGTATGTCCCATAGTGCCATAGGCTCTTTGTTGGGAAACACCGAGTCATTGTGGGCACTGTTGCTCCAGGAGCAGAAGGTCTGGTGCGACCCCCTCCTTTAGACTCCAGCCTCCAGCAGATTATACATTTAAAGGGGATTAAGTCCCTTATAATCCGCCAAAACAAAGATCTTTTTTTCTGAATGCGGAGAACGGGCAGCTCTGGCCAGCGTCGGTTAGCCCTTATGGGGCTTTTCCCTCAGAAGGACGCATGCTCGTTTTCCCTCAGAAGTTGCCCCTCTTCCCCATTTCACCGTGCCGCAGCCCGACTGCACTATGCCTGTGTTTAATGAGGCAACAAGGGAACCCGACATAATATCAGCTAATAGCGCTGAGGAAGTGAGATTTCAGAGGGCTGTGGAACAGGCCTGAGACATCATACATCCTCAGATGTATACACGAACAATGGCTTTAACATTACCAGCAGAACCAAGCGATGATGACTCCAATAATATCAGCACAACAGTGATGTAGGACACTTGTCTGTAATTTGAGGGAGACAATATTGAAATATGTACCATAATTGAGCGGCTAGAGCAATCGCAGGCCATGGGAACGCACTTTTAATTTCATCACTCTGTCAGCTTTTATTAAAACCCATTCATCAGAAACAGAGGGTAGGGGAGGTATGAGGGGGCTGGTGGGGTAGGGGGCGGTCTGCCCAGCAGAGACGGAGTGAGGAGAGAGGGTGTAAGTGGAGGGGTGCATTGCCATCACCTGAGGGAGCAGGAGGAGAGGGGCTCATGTTGAGAGAGTGATGGCAGAGCCTGGGTTGCTAGGACCACTGGGACATTTGACCACACAATCCGGTTCTAAACTGCAATCAAAGTATAACGTGTCTCTCTCACTTTGTGTTGGTCTGTGATTCACCGTGTCCTTTTCTGTCCCTCTCAAACCCAACTACCCCCCGAGCCCCCACCAATCAAAAGTCAATTAAACGATTCATTGTTCCTGCCCATAATGATGCACAAATGTTTTTTTTATTTTAAAAAGTATAAAAAGCATAGGTGAGGACATTTTGCAAACTGTCTTCGCCCCATGTTCTAGACTAAATAGTACATGACTGCAATCGCAATCCGAGAGTGAAAGGAAAAAAAAGCTGGAGAATAAAATGAAGTGTGACAACATATGAATTTCAAATTTGCAGGGAGACATCAAAGTGCTCCGTCCTGGGTGCCTTCGCCAAGGACGCGTGCTGAGTTTTAATTCCCCTCCCCTGATTGTATCAGCACCCTAACGAAGAGCAGAGCAGAGCAGTGCAGAGACTGGCACTGGACAGGGAGATAGAGAGAGAGAAGGAGAGGGAGAGATGGAGGGAGAGAGAGAGAGATCAGAGAGGAGAGGAGAGGAGATGGAGGAGTGGGAAGGAGAGAAGAAAGGGGAGGCTCTTCCAAGCGCAGACGGCCAGGCCCTTTGTTGTCGTGGCGATCACAGGGACCCTTTCATCAGAGAGCGAGCAGCTCCCACTCTTCTCCATTTTGGTAAGGCGATATGTGTGTGTCGGTGCAAGCGTGAGCCTGTGTGTCCATCCAAGGTCTTCTTTCTCTGCTGGAGGAAGAGAATGAGAATTTGTTCGCGTATTTATTTGAGATGCTCTACATTATATAATCACCTGCACTGTACTCGGGAGAGCAGTGCATACTACATGGTGAGTTCCAGCATGAGTGACTGTGCTGTGTATGTAGCGGTTACATTTACAGACCACACATTCGAGCTCTTGGCAGCGTGCAGCAGACGTTCCCTGGGCACTGCAGTGACTTGGGCAGTGTAATTAGCTTGGAGCATGGCAGCTAGTCAGGAATTCAAGGCATTTGGGATGCTGGCACAGGCTTGTGCCAACATCGCCACTGCGCCAGACTGGCTAACAAAGTAAATAAAGCATTGCGTGTGTGTGTGTGTGTGTGTGTGTTTGTAAGTATGTTTATGTATCTGTGTGTGTGGGTGTGTGTCTGTCTGTGTCAGTATTTAGGTATCTGTGTGTGTGTGGGGGGTCTGTGTCTCTGTCTGTGCGTGTGTGTGTGTGTGTGTGGGGGGGGGGGGTGCATATTTGTGTGTGTGTGTTTTACATCGAGCATTATTGATATCTATAATAATCAACAGGTGTTGAAATTTAATGTATGCATAGCTCAAGCATACATCTCAGTAGCAGGCCAACTATGGAGTCATGCAGCTGAGAAGGTGAAGCCCACAGCAGGTTCTAAACTGTGGTAGTCTTGGCCAAGGTCATAGGTTTGCATTATGGGGATTGTAGTTTACAAGTCTGAAAACCACAAAAAAACCCATTCAAAAGCCAGTGTGCACTTGCAGTCCAAACGTGACAACACATCAAAGGTAAAACCAGAGACATTCCCTGATGTTGTAGCTGGCAAAGGAAGAGCAAACTTACCTCCTGAAGTTCACCACACAGTTAAATTGTTTGTTTTTACATTAGTTATTTGGCAGACGCTCTTATGTAGAGACTTGCTCAACCATTACATAGCACAGTGAAACAAAATGACACACTAAAAATGATTATGCTACCTTGATTGACAGCAAGTGTAACTTAAGGTAAGACAAACATTGTAAACGCACAATTAGAGTAACAGTCTCAGTGCTTTGGCAAAGATCAGATTATGGTCCTGGTGGCTAATCAGCTATGGATTAAGTTCTATGGATTAAGTCTAGCTTTACACCAAATAGCCAATGATGAATCACCACTGGAAATTCTTGTTAGTCTATTCTTAGGCTAAATCTGGGTGTGGGGAAGTGTACACCTTGTTATTTACGTATGCGTGATAATTCAATGATGCATGCTTATATTTAAGAACCTGGGATAGAAATGAAAGGTATAAATGGTATTTTACACTGAATATTTAATTTGGCTAATATATGTTAACTTCAGAATGCTACTGCTCCGTACCTTTGTTGATCATTGAAAAACTCACCTCCCTCAACAGTCTTCATGGTACATATTGCCTTGAATCTGATGACCTTGCTGGGTAAGATGTCACCAGTGTGTGGCTGACAGATGTAACCACAGAAATGTTCATGCGTGGGTTCTGATTTTGTTTCGCTTTGTGTTATTGGTACAGGTACGGTAAGAAGTACTTATTCATACAAGCAATCACAAGTACACACACGCAGATATAACACCCCCCCCCCCAACCACCACACACACACACACACACACACACATGCATACATACAAAGAGACAAGATATTGATTATTGATATTACATATTTTTGTTTATTCTTTTAATTCTTAAAACCATCTTTTAACACTACATAAAGTACAGGACAGAATGGGGCGTGCGCTGGTCTTTTTTGGTTTGGGATTATTTTAATACAAGTTTGTTTGGATTATAATATAATTAAGAAACCATCATCTGCTGGCCAGTATTTATGCACACTACAAAAATGATTTTGTGACGCTCCAGTTATTTAGAACAAAATTGAAAATTACTACCTAAGAAGAATGAACTGTAACAGGATAGAGCATATTGTTACAGCATTACAGTGTGACGGTGGCTGGGTGTGTTTGTCATTTGACATAAATGCACATAAATCTCAGATGCATTTCTCGTTACCACCAGCTCCAAACTATTCAGTCAGCTCCTCACTGGCAGGGTGATGTGCACTGGCAGAACCATAGCAGCATGTGTGTGGGTGTGTGTGTGTGTGTGTGTGTGTGTGTGTGTGTGTGTGTGTAAGCGTGAACATACATTTCTGCCTTGTCCGGTTTAGGCTCCTCTCTCCCCATCAAAAAGCTTCTCTTGCACATCTACAGATATCAGTAAAGAAAATATCAGTGTTGTGGTTCTAAAGGTAGGTCTCATGACCACACGTCTCAGCAATGAACACTGGGAACTCACGACCATAGAACACGGGACTTTGGAAACTGAGACTGAAGTATTAAAGTTGTGAAGAAACCAACCTGCCGTCCTCTTGCTCTTAGTTGGAACCTGGACGTCATTAGCGAACGTCTTGCCCTTCACTCAGCCCTTGGCACTGAAGTAAATAGTAATCTTGTCTTAAATTCTTGATATTGCAGAGATTTATATGGCTTTACAGAATGAATTTTGCTTTACGTTCACAACCTTCAAACATCTAACAGACTGTACTGAACTACGACATTAATGCACATTGTATTCAAACATACTTCATATGCTACATTGTGATTTAAGCATTAAATAGCTTTATGCTTCAGACCTAAACATGTGTACCTAAACCACCACAGGTAACTGAATGACTCTCTTGCCTCCAGTGTTTGTTTAATTAAATGATTTTTATGATAAGCAGCAAACTTCACCCACTGAAATCATTCCCTTTCCTGTTGAGTGTTGAATTTGAAAAAATCTAATAAACCTTTTATATGTACTGTGCAGGTGCTTTTCATACATTTCATGGTGTTAAATGTTTGAAGTAATTACCATTAAGGCATTGGGCAGTATATTTTAATGTTGTTGTAGATCTTGGGTCCATTTATAGGGTTTGCATAAATGTCTGATACTGTCTTGCTTAAGGGGATACAAACCATAAAAACAAAAGATGTCTTGTCACAAAAGTCACTTATTTTATCCCAGTTTAACCCCCTGTGCCCCAGACTATATATTACATTTCCAAAATGTAACTAAAATCTCAGAGAAGAGTGGTCTAGACAAATGGAACACAAGTGAAGGAGGAAGAAAAATGTGCATGATCGCAAGTGTACACACGTGCGTTTGTGCGTGTGTGTGCTGGAAATTGATCGCCTTGGTGATAAGAGGCCCAGGGGACCTACCTGGGTGTGTGTGTTCTTGCTTTAGGCAGCACACCTGGGTCCCACTCTCACTCACACCTCCACACACACACATCCAGGTCTGTGACACACACACACACACACACCTAAATGTGAGAACTCCCTAACAGCCCCAACAGAAGAGGCGTGCAGATAATCTGGGTTAATAATCATTTTCAATTGATTTTAGTAAAGGAAGCAGTAAGTGAGAATACAATTATGTGATTATCCTTCATGCAATTCTCTTTTGTTTTTAATTGTTACAGGGGCAGAACAACTCCAGGTGCCACACAGTTCTCCTGATTCCAGAGTAGCTGAGAAGGAGGTGGTTCTGTTTGCAGCTCAGCCTGCTTACTCTAACGAGTACCCAGAACAACGCTGGAGTGAGCCGCGTTACACACAGGTGAGTGTGTGCCACAGGCCTGTCCTTTTCCATTATGTCTTCTATGTTTTCTGTTTGCAGGTAAGACTGCAGGTCAGTGTGTGTGTGTGTGTGTGTACACAACAGTTAGAAATAGGCAGACAGAGGACGAGAGAGGAATGGTGAGTCTTACTCTCAGGTGGACTGTGATTAGCAGGGAGGGTGGGGGCTACTGCAGTAGGGTGGGGGCATCATTCCGCACACTGTCAATAGCACGGCGGCTCCTCGGCCTAGCCAACGCTGCCTGTACACACACACACACACACACACACTGCCCATGCCACCAAACACACGATATGCATGTCAGATCAGGATGTAATAAGATGTTATTCTAAGTGAGCATTCACGTAAGTACAAAACACTCAAATCAACACTTTGGCAATTTAGAACTAATGTCGGAAGGAAAATCCCTCTTTAATGCTTCAGATGTCAGTAAAACGAATCCACTGCGCAATGAAACCGGCTTTATAAAAACTGACAAACCGCACGTGACCAGTAAACCGTGTGTTTCCACATTTCCAGCACAACAAAAACCCAGTAAGCCAACAAAAGTCAACAACACAACAAAACGGGCCATTTTCTCAGCAGACAGCAGAAATGATCCATCAGGGGTGGAGCTGTGGGTGAAGCATCCTGCAGCCCAGAGGGTTTATTAATCGCTAGAAAGTGAGTGCAAATGACAGAAGAGAAGGAGGGGTGAGCAGGGAGGTTCAAGGCAGAAGAATGTCCTAATTCAGGAGGTCTGGAATATCCGTGCAGTAATCAGAGACACCTCTCCTGAGCCAGGCTTCCTGCCCTGAGCAGAAAGGGCAAGACGGAGAGAAAAAAATTGCATCAAAAAGGCACGGGTGGATTAGGTGGGAGAGGCAAGCTCCTGCAGTCGGTTCGTGTGGGGACCCTGCGGGATTACAGATACCACAGCGTTGTTGCAGCGCTCTTGAGTTTCCCGTCCAGAGAAAACTGTGCTTGCTCGCACCACCTAAATCAGCCAAGCGGGTGTCTTGGATGCTAGCAGTGGGATGAGGAGAAAAATCACAGCGACAGAAAAAAAAAATACAAAAATAACAGATTAAAACAAGCTTTGTAGAGGAGAGGAGAACAGAAGAATAAAGGGGGAAGAAGAGGGAAGAGTTTTGTAAGGGTTTGTTAAGAGTCAGTCATACACTGAGCATTTGCCAAAATGCTATGTTGGAGGGAGTATCGACACAGTGATCGTTAGCTAATGAGGCGATTAATTGTCCTGACAGGGGAAGTGAGAGGCTGTCGGCGAGGTTCAAACTCCCTGTCGGTTTACCCCCCTCTCTACTGCTCCCTCAGCACTGTGCATTGTCTGTGTTTCTGTTTCTAGTGCATTTCTGTTCTTGGCTATTCAAGGAAACAAACTTGTATTTTAGCTCCTTAGACCTAGCCTTTGTTTTTTGTTATTTTTAATTCCTACTTGCTATTCGTAGCTAAGCAGCAGCAGTGACTAAACACTGTCTTTGAACAAAAATGTTGATGTTTTATCAGGGCAGCTGGTTTATATTTACGTGACATTTAAAAAAATCTACTGTATTCATGAAAAGACACCGGGTCCCCCTAAAAACACTTCAGTCATCAGTCATGCATTCTGAACTGACCCTCAGCCGTTCTCTGCCGTTTCAGGATTTGCAGGGCTGAAATTACAGCTGGGCTTTGGGGACTCCACCTCTGCTACCGGGAGTGACCCAAGCACAAGCTGCTCTCAGACCGGTCAATCCACTATTAAAAGCCGTCTAACTCAATTCAGTCTGCCAGCAAGTGCTTGGGTGCAGACACAGCTGCGATGCAGACGGTCAGCGTCTGGTCGCGACCCCTCTCTGGCCACGCACGCCTCGCCGCGGACGCTCGCCCGCTCACCGCCCCTTCTCATCTAAACAACGGGTCACATCTAATCAGGACCTGACCGGACAGAAACAGTGTGGACATTTACTCATGTAAGGGATTAGCGTGACGTTTGAGTGGGTTCATTATTAGGGTGACGGAGTGATTTCCTGACATCTGCTCGTTACACCTGATTGTGTGAGCTTATTATGACCTCTCTATCGTCTGTCAGATTTAATGTAGTGAACTTCATACCAATAAGAGCCCTATGACCTCACACCATTAGAGCTCTCTGATTGGTCAATTGAGTTTGAACAGGGCTAAAATTCATCTTGTCTTTAAGAGGTCTTAAAGCATAAACAGAAAAGCAGGAGAAATGGACATGCCCAGTAAACACTGAAACATATACAATGACCGAAGGGGATGTTAGATCAAGTCCTTTAGCATAAATAAACATTAACATGAATGACTGCGTAAGTCAAAAGGAAAGGGCTCAGTAATAACTTCGGAGAAGACCTCTGGACAACCCTCATGTCTATATTAATGAGCGCAACACTATGCCTCCATTGACCTCTGTGACAAGCACCAGAGTGGAGAGACTCCTTCACAATTGCTTAGGTTTACAAGATGAATGATAAACCACAGAGCTTTTAAACATTAGCTCAGAGTATCTAAGTAGTTAATAATTTCTTTATTACTTTTGTTAATTAAAAAAAAAGTCCCATTTCTTTTTCCTGAACGAGATCTGGTTGTATTTAAAGGATAACTACATAGCAATTAGGTTGTAATGACATGTTATGGTAACCACTACATTCCATTTCATGTAAAATGGTTCGTCATTTACATAGTTGATCTGCAGGTGATCCTGAAGGAGTAGAGAATGAAAGCATGTTTCTTAACACCCCACAACACAAGGGTTCTTGGCACTGCCCTGACTACTACGTTTGTGAATTTTCATGACAGTTTTTCAAAATCAGTGCACCCAACGAAAGTGCAGAAGCTCTCATAATTAAAAGAAAGCGCCTCCAGCTTTTTGTTCTTGTGCCTATTTTTCTGAAGCAATTCCTGTGTTTAATAAATTCCTATCACATAAAGAAATCAAACATTTATTGTTTTTAATGTAGTGTTTCTCATATGTTTTTTCTTTTGTAAACAAAAAAACATTTCAATTTTTTGACAGTGAACCAACAAAATAGAACCGACTTCGTTTTGATGTGGCTGGTTTTAGAATATATGCAACTAAGAATAAGCTAGAAAGACTTCAAATCTACTAGTATGTGGTATGTGATGTCCTTAGAATCTTGATCTCATATAATAACCATTTAAAGATATTCTACTTCATTCATTTAATTAAATGCTCTTTTGCATCTCTCACCTGGATGCTTTGATAATTCAATAAGTCAAACTAAGAATTGTAAGCATTCTTAAATCACTCCAGATACAGAAGGAGACTTTGTTTAGACAAAAGAAACATGTTTTTCAACAGAAGGTCAGTACGAATTGTCCTGAAAAATACGGTGCATCCTGATTGGCCAGAATAAAAAAAGGAAGGTGGTCTGTTCTAACCAGAGCTGGTTCAAAATCAAATATTAGCATTCAAACAGTAAAGCCGAAGTATTAAAGATTGAAAACTCCTAGTCACCTTTCTGCTTAATTAGTCATGGTAGAAACGCATGCTGGAGCAGCCCGATGCAGCCGCAGTGTCTGAACCTGACAGATTTCGCATTGAGGTTTAAACTGGAGAGGAACCATTTGCTGTGGCAGACTTTGCTTGATCTCAACGTGAGGGTATCGCAACTGGCATCAGAGCAAGTCGCTCTCTGTGGAAGCAGGTCCTTGAACATTTCCAGGCAAACTACATTATGGGAATGGAAGGAAATAATAGTGACTTGATCAGCCATTGTGGTGATAGACAGAGGAGAGAGGCCCAATGTATTCAGGTGCATGCTTCTAACCCCTTCAGCCCACAAGCTGTTTACCTCTATATCAGCTGCTTACTAAGAGCTGGGCTGCCATCCATATTCAGGGAGCACAAATTCCACTGCTTATCACAGCAACCCCCTCCAAAAGCGCCCCATGTTCCCTGCCGCACATACATACATACATAAACACGTCTTTATGGAAGCCAGTGGCAAGTGCACACCCAGGAGAGGGACAGGATAAAGATCACCTTGAATTCAAAGTAGAGGATTGAGGCCTCAGTGGACAGAGCAGCAGCCACACAGGTTAGGGCACCAAACAAAGTGTGTGTGTGTGTGTGTGTGTGTGTGTGTGTGTGTGTGTGTGTGTGTGTGTGTGTGTGAGCATGCTGAGAGATGTGAGTCCATTTTGATTTTGTCCTCCATGCTGTATTTTAGTTCACTATGCTGAGCACATATTTGATTTTTGAAGGGGTAAAAATTGTAACAAGTCCATTGTAAAACGCACAATTTTCACGTAAAGGAATAGAAAGTTAATTGTAATGCAGTGAGCCGTTTCTTTTGAAAAGCAAGGTTCCACTATGCACATCCTGTGCGAGGATGAACTGTGAACTTTTGTAGGCAGTTCTAATAATTCCCTCTCCCAAAATATTTAATATAAATATAAATCTAGATTACTTTTAAAACTTCTCCATAAACTCTGTCCACTGTGCACAGACAATTAACTGGAACGTGAGTAGCATTTATATATTATACAGTTGTCTTCTGTTTAAGAAAAAAAAAGGCTACTTATTGTGCAGAGAATTAACTAGGTAAAAATGTCATGTTTCCTCTCTACAGTTTCACACACTTTATGTTCAAACATAGCTTGGCTCGACACGACAGCTCCATCCGTGGCAAGGGGAAAAGTATCCCATTCTTTTTCTCACACTGCGTTGGCCAGGGACCGAAGTAACTCTTTCCGTGGTTAATTGCGCGATGGTGCCTTGCATGAATATTCATGCAGGCGTCTTCAGAGCCCCGCCTAATTAGCCCAAAGATAAGTCGAGAGATGGAGAAAGATAGCTCACACCTTTTACCGAAAGGGAAACATTCCCCCTGCATTCCCTCGGGATTTTGGCAGAATCGCCTGAGTTCATTAGGCAAAAAGACTGAGAGTGCTACCTGAAAAGCACAGGACGGCTGTGTAAACGGCTGGTTAACTCCTGAAGCGCCCCTACCCATTACCCATGTCTGTCAAACCGAATTGGTGAAAAACAAATGTCTGAATGCATGAGCGGAAAGGAGGACTTGACAGTTAAACTCGAGTGCGGGAAATTTTAATTCCAATTCTTTAGGTCTACATAAATCGATATAGTATAAGAAATCTGGACTACAGTTGTTTAAAACACGACCTAGAGGCCATGCCTCCGTGCCAAAAGTGGTCCAAGTCCGAGTAAACCACCTATATTAGTACTGCACATTGTTAAAGTCCTTTCCTGGTTTCGCATGTTTTCTTTAATTGCGCATTTTTGTTGCATGATTATTCCTACTACAGTCCCGTTATACACCTACATTCATAGTAAAAAGATTAATTGCAATGACTCACCTCAGGTTACCTTGATCAAACAAACCGACTAAATGTATTTACTAATTCTCCTGAAGTAAATGGTATGCCTTAAAAAGAAGTGAAATTATTCAGAGACAAAGAACAAAAACATCTGCTGGAAATATAAACTTACAGTGTAGTTAATCAAATCCCGTACAGCAAATTAGTTCACTGTTTTGCTTTCTTTTAGAGCGACTAATTTTATAGTTTTTTTATTCCTGTCTCCGAGTGTGTGTGTCTTATATAGTGAGGCTACACGTTTAGATATTTACTGGCGATGGTGAATAGACTACTTCAGCAATTATCTAAAACTGAGTTATAATAACGTAAACAATGTGATTATATAGCCAAAATAGTAGATGTCCACACACTTCGTGTTTACCTTATAAAGATTCGATAAGTATTTAAATTTTGTTTGTTTCGTTTTGAATACTGTATGTCTAATCTGTGCCCTTTTTAAGCACCGTTGTTAGCTGCGGCTTTGACAGAACAGTTAAAGCGCATTAGCTCCTAATTATATACAAGGCAGGGAGAGTTCAACGTGAAGATACAAGCACGTGACTACAGAAGCAAGGCCTGGTGAGAAAACCAGGGCAATAGTCCCTGATGTAACATAACGACACAGTAAAAAAAAAAAAAAAACTTTTCTAGTTTTCACAAAAAAATGCAGCCGTTACACGCTACAATAAAAGCAAAATGGCTTTTGTGATTTTTTTTTTCTGTTGATGCTTTTGCTTTACTTTGGTTTGAGTTTAGCATGCTAATAATAGATCATACATTTCCATAAGCCTATCTGACATAACACGACATTAAAACTCGTGTAAAGTGGTGTAAAATAGCTAATTAAATGTAAAGTTGCATTACAAGCTACAAACAAACATAACCTCTCTTTAAACTCTAAACTGCCAAATAGTGTTGCCCAATTTTGTGCATTCTCAATCGTCAAAGACCACAACTGTTCCCTACTGTCTTATAGAAATCGTACAGAACAAGGTCTATTATTTCTCTTTTTCCTGTATGGCAAATCATTCATCAGAATGATCAGTGCAATCCTTTCAACACGCTCTCCATAGCAACCTCGTGCATCCCAGGAAAAATTCACCTCGCGCCACACAAGGCCATATTATTTGCGAACAAGTGAGTCAAGCATCTGGACGCTTCTTTAGGCGTTCTCTCCGCCGGCAGGCAAAGTACAAGAGTTGGTCTGTGCTACTGCTTTGACACGGCTCCCTGAACAGAAATGGCCGGTCTTTTTATAGACTCTCAAATGAGCGCGACTGTACAGTAAAACCTCCTCATTAAGTGCGTCTCGGAAATGAGTCTCTGGGACTCTGTTGGCAAGCACATCAGACTCACCCATATATCAGACATTAGATGACATCCTTGTCATCTGTTAGCCTGTGTTTTATAGACTACATAATAATTCAGTGTCACGGAGTCATGATGTAACAAGACAAAACTGATCATTTGTATCTTTGTGTGTGTGTGTGTGTGTTTGAGCGTGAGTGCGCGCGCGCGTGCGTTATCTGTTTCGAACGGTACAAAATGTTAGCCTATTTTAAAAGCGTGAAATGAAAGCATTTTGATATCAGAAGAACCATATCATCGACATCAGGATTAAGAGTAGGCTTAGAACGGTCTATTCAATGTTATTGATTGAGCATCGTATACAGTCTTCTGTTCTGAAAGGCATGTCAAAATAAATAAGCAATTTCAGAGAGCAAAGACATAGGTCTGTAAAGCAGGATACACTAAATGATAAGCACGCGACAGTGGAATATTGATTGAGGAGCGTCTGCTCTACACCTTACTATAATCTATGCTGGAGCAAATAAACCTAGACCTTAAGTTACATCTAAAGCGCTTCTTATTCTTATGCGTGCCACTGAGATAAATAAATAAATGATGACTGGACATAACCACGCCTTTGACAGAGTGGTGACGAGCACCTGTGACCCTAAGAACATACACTCCCATGAACGCGCAATGCCCGTTCACTTGCTGAGAAAGACAGAAGAAAAGGAAGAGTGAAAACTTACCATGGCGAAACGTTTTGGTCTAATGTCGACTTTTCCTAAACATTGCTGCGTATTTCTTCTCCAAAGCCTGTGGAAACACCCTAATGAGAGCAAGAGAAATACACAAACGCGAACAAAATGCGTTAGCGAAATAATAATAAATAAATAAATAAATAAAATGCATTAGAATAAATAATTGAAATAGGACTGATACCAAAAGATCTTCTAAACAGCTGCGGTTTTAGAAGGAGTGTGTGCCTGATTGCGGAGTTTAGACGACTGAAACAGGAGAGATGTAAGATTTGTTTAAAGCCCCACATTTCCATTTAAGAACGTGATTGTGTTTGCAAAGATCCCTTTCAATCTTCGCATCTCCCCCCTCTACCCCTCAGCGTCTCGGAGGCTGCTTTGCAATTCATAGAATTGGTAATTTGCTATTGGGACAAAACGTGAAGGGAAAAATAATCAGATCAGCCAGGAAAGCAGTACGAAAGAAGCCAAGAGGGAGAAAGGCAGGATTTCTCGAAGTTGCTGTTTAGAAAAATGCATCGAAGGAAAATTGTATCGAAATAACTTTAGCTTTCCGTGTATTTTACATGCTCACGAAGCCTTGGCTACTAAAAGTCCAAATGTTGGCACGGGTGGGGGGATAGATAGCATATTTATTATGAACCCTGTCAAGCATACCCTGTAGAAGTGCCATCACAATTTGACTAGGCTTAAGAAAATTACACCTGGCAGATTTTAGTAGAGCCTACTTGTTTGTAGTATGTTGCACGCTATTTGAAAAATGTAATATAGGAAATCCAATGAGTCAGCGAAGCCTCCAAAATAACCATAGTGACAGACTACCAATTATCATTGCGGACTTAAGAGCACGTGTAAACTTAATTGGCTGATTTAAAATGAAATGAAATTGTATCTGATCATAAAACATAATAGTTTGTTTGTTTGGCTAAAATAGCTTACAATGTAATCAACATAAAAATATTACTTATAGTGCCATGATCTACATGAATCTTGTGGGAGGTTGTTGGAGTACTTCAGAATACTAATGCACTTAAAAGGAGAGAGCTTCAGTTTCTAACAACGCTAATTTAAGACGGTTAGGGGCATTCTTCCACTATACTAAAAAGAGTACCGCACTCCCCCACGTGGTTATTTGCAAAACAACCCACAAACCGGTAATTTCCTACGGTTTTGCCGCTCCTCGCCTTGACTAGTGGAGAGAGGAGAAGAAAAGAAAAAAGAGAAAGCATGGTGAAAACGGCCAATTGCGAGTAACTGGGATCGCGGCGTCCGACAGCCAACCAAGCGGCCCGCGAGAGGGAATACGGAGACTTGGTGAGCTCGAGCCGCGGAGCAGCCAATACACGCGCAGGGGAGGCGTGTCTATACTCTTCCCTAAGACCTCCCAGAGCAGGTTGTTGCGTTTCGCTCTAAAGCTCACAGACCTCTGAAGTGCTTGTCAGTTTTCGAAGTCGGAGCTATGGCGACAACAGCTCAGTATATTCCGCGGAATAACTCATTGCCTTCCAACCCACTCATGCATCCGGATTCGGACAGGATGCATCAGGGGACGACCTACAGAGAGGTACAGAAAATGATGCACCATGAATACATAGGGATAACGGCATCCAACACGGGACATCCAATGAGCCTAACGCACCACCAGTGGCTGCCCACCTCAAACACCGACTGGACCAGCGGCACTCATATCGGCCAAGCGGAGCACAAACCCAGCGTCCAGGCAAGTCGAGAGGATCTGGGAAACGGCTATCATAGATCGCACCTGGTGCACCAACCGACCCAAAACAGCCACCACGGATCATGGGCGCCGACTACAACACACCACTTATCTCCACTCTCCCCCGCCTCCAGCGGTCATCAGTCGCTAGTCTATTCGCAGACGGGCTACACCATGTTGAGCCCCCAGCCCTCACTGCACCATGGTATGCGGGACCCGCTTCACGACGACGCGGGTAGCCATGACAACCAGATGGAGTCACCTCAGCAGCCGTTTAGCCACCACCAGGACCACTCCGACGAAGACGCACCCAGCTCCGACGACCTGGAGCAGTTCGCCAAACAGTTCAAACAGAGACGCATCAAACTTGGTTTTACGCAAGCGGACGTAGGCTTAGCGCTTGGCACGCTTTATGGAAACGTCTTTTCCCAGACCACAATCTGTAGGTTCGAGGCTCTGCAACTTAGTTTCAAGAATATGTGCAAACTTAAGCCACTACTTAACAAATGGCTCGAGGAGACAGATTCGAACACTGGCAGCCCAACTAATTTGGACAAGATAGCGGCACAGGGCAGGAAACGAAAGAAGAGGACCTCTATCGAAGTCGGGGTAAAGGGGGCACTGGAAAACCATTTCTTAAAGTGTCCTAAACCCTCTGCCCACGAAATCAGCACTTTAGCCGGCACTCTGCAGCTGGAAAAAGAGGTTGTTCGTGTTTGGTTTTGTAACAGAAGACAGAAAGAGAAAAGAATGACACCCGTGGGGGTCCCTCATCCAAGCATGGAGGACGTTTATTCACAAGCGGAGACCCCTCCTCTTCACCATCCACTACAGAGTCCTGTCCAGTGACTGCTTCCCTGAACAATGCTCTTATTTGAAAAGAAAAAAACATCGATAAGGAAAGGACTACGGATTTCACAGTATTTCATTTTGCATTTGTTATCCTAAGAGATAAGACACACAGCAAAGTTGGGAGAAATAGTTTGTTGTCAGCGGCCGGAGATTAGCGTAACAGCAGTAGATGGGACACAAGTAGAAGGGGGAAAACGCACGAATGAGTACAGAGTCGATTTCGTGCACATTTAGGCAAAACCAATACATGTTTTCATTAAATCGTATTGATTTGGGGGCATTCTGGAGAAAACAAAACGATAGCGCTGCTCAGAGGGAGTCGTGTGCCACAAAAGAGATGATTTCTCCTTGGTCTCGCAGGCTTAACCTGAGGTGGTGTTTGTCTTATGTATATCAACAAAGGAGGTGCGCGGATTGGACAGAGTCACGCTTCCTAGATTAAAACGATTAACCAGTTTTATTGTTAAAGTGGTTGTCATATCATTTGTGGTGTTTACGTTCTTTGAGATGTGTTAACTTTTAGGTTTCTCCTTATTGAAAATCTTTTTTACGTATTGTTTTTCTGGTCATTCTGGGCTTTCGTTTATCCTTTAAGTAGTCTAAAGAAAATCAGAACATTTTGTTAGTCACTGAGCCATGATTTGGATAAGTGTTCCAGGAAATATGTGTTTACAAATACCAAACCCAAGCAACATCGAAATTAGTATCGTCTAAACTAGAGAAGACAATGGGTCTTCTCGAGTACACATGCTACATTTGAAACAAATGAGTTTGTCATTTCGACTTTTCATGTTTTCTATTGTCCCTCTTTCCATGAGCACTTATTCTTGCGTTAATATGATTGCAAATGTTTTCTTTTCCATGCCAACGAAAACGTAATAGTTTAGTGATAGATCGTACGAAATGTTTCCTTGTTTACAGTTTCCATAAGTAATCAAAACGATGTAGCTATCTCGCATCGGTAGGTTTCATAACAGGCTTTACCACTTAAACCTATTGAGAGTGAAATGGCAAAAGTGAAAAAGTACTATCTCAGGTAATTTCAGCGCCCTTATATCGTGCTGTATTCCTTTGCTTATTTCGTATTAACATTGACCCACTCTGAACATCCTCTCTGCTGTGCCCGTTAGTTGACGGTTTTGCGAATCATACCCACTGGCCTGCACACGCAGAAAACGTAAGATATGATGGTAATGAAAGGATCCGTTGTGGGACTATTTATTTTTATGAGAGCAGGACGTAAAAGAAGGATCCTGATTAAGTTGTGCGTTTTGTGTCGTATCTCAAGGCATCGATCACTGAGCAGCTTGGAGCAGGTGTTCATTTTGCAATTCTGTTATTTGAAACCGTGTGGATATACAACTTTTCCAAAAAAAGAAAAGATTTTAAATAAATAGTTGTCATGATTATTTCCAATATGTAAATATGTCCAATATGTAAACATATGTATTTGTTCTAAATTTGTTTTGTTTTTTTGTTTCTTCCGGGCAGTTTTGTACACTTACTAATTCCAAGAAGATATTTTAATATTTCATTTATGAATTTGACCATTTATATATCTATATATTTATTTCTTAAATGTGTTGGGAGCTTTTGTTTGGCTCTGTTAATTATGTTGCAGTGAATTACAAACGTTTTGTTTACTACATTGGTTGTATGTTGATTGCGAAATGTAGACTGCAAAGTCACATTTATATTTATGTTATAGTAATATTTTATTACTTACATAAAACGTATATTCAAGAATATGCCTTCTGTCTTTTTTAAGCACAAATTGACTAATTCCTTCTCATGATACTTCGTGATGACAAAATAATAAAAAATGCAAAATAATTCACTAGATGACGTATGTTTGAAGTGCTCTTGATCGTCAGCGAGAACTAGGCTACGAGTATAATTCCCAAAAGCACTCCCAGTTTGTCTCGAATGGGTTACATTCGTTCAGGTGTATTTTGTGATATAAAACCTTACCTCAGACGGTTGTGAATAAAGCGGTTCTATTATTGTTTAAACAACTCCATCGTCTTCCTGATAAAATTATGGTGTATAGTTCACTGTTTTTACGTTTATGTGAATTAACACTTGCCGGCGTTTATGACGAAATTGTTGAAATGTATCATTAGTTTCTGGAAATTGTAGTATGATTTCGTACATTTAGTGTTAATAGATTTATAATAATACCACACGCAAAAATATCACATAACTGTGCTTTCACATCAAAATAGTGAAGTAGACATCCAGGTCCACTTCATCTTCTATCAATTAAAGGGGAGGGGACACCATATACTGAATCGAGATTAAACTAAACATTCAGAACTTCTGAAAACTCTTGGGTCTTTACTCACGAAATATTTTTACGTCCAATGGTGGATATGCCACATTCAACAAGGAATGATGGTCCGTTAGGCTATTTGCTTTGAAAAATGCATTTCAAAATAGTCTATTAATAGTATTAATTGTAATATTTATTTTGAATGCGTATCGCAGATGTTTAGACAACACGTGTGCCCGACCAAATGGTAAACGGCCTTCATATTTAGAAAATGTTATTTATAAAATATACCTATAGGACTATTATACTTCTCACATAAAAATTAAATTAACATAAGTGAAATGTATCCATAACAACATTAAATATGTGCTAACTATTTGTTTTAATAAATGGCTTTTAATCGGCTAAGTCGTGGGCAACATATAAGTTACAATTATATACACGCTTAACATGTAGTATTTCACAAAGGGCGCTCTGTTGTATGGTCGTATACAGCTTTTTATACCTTTTTTCAATGTTCAAACCAGCATATGACTTTTGGGGGCCTATAGGGACAGAACCTTACAGATAAAAAAGTAAAAATAAAAATTTAACACGCTTCTTAAAACTTATCAAGCTTCCTTAAGTTGTTTGTTATAACTTGAACCTAAAAATATCATGGTAGGTAAACTCTAGTGTTTAAATTAGAATACGATGTATTGTTAAAAGTTGAACGGCCGTTTCTAACGGTTATGACTGGTTACGTGTCTGCTGCCGTGGATCTACACGCCAACCGTGTGCGCTACTTTTATGGCCTAATTCAGGTCTTTGTTCCTCGTGTTGATGCGTGACTTAGATTAGTCTTCGTAAAAAAATGGCAGACCTTTCTTTTGCTTAAAAAAAGATACATTGCCTAGTGTAGCCTACTATAGTACTGACAGATACAACAATATATCTGTCATTTATACCTTCTGGTTGGAACATTTTAAATTATGTTACTGTAATGACAATAGTTCACAATAAAAACAAATAATAACAAATAATTGCCTCTACATATATGCATGTGTATATATATGCATATGTATATATATATATATATATATATATATATATATATATGTGTATATATATATATATATATATATATATATATATATATATATATATATATATATATATATATATATATATATATATATATATATACAGAGAGAGAGAGCTTTGTGTTTTCTAAACAATCAGAATTTCAGTCATACTCCATGCTTTGAGTGTCAGATGAAACAAAATCTCCTTAAGATCTTGAGAAACACTGATTCTTAAGCGCCCCCTAACGGCAAAGCGAGTTAATGCTAAAATAACATATGGCTTGCGAAAACGTTGAATCTTATGAACACAAGAAACTGCCCGTTTTATTGCCCCCCCACCACCACCCTCCTCCCTTCTCTCTAGTCTGAATTGACACCCTCCCAGACTTCCAGTCTAAAAATGATGATACCCATTTGCATAGCTAACTTTAAAGAAGCTGTTTTCAATGTAAGATGCACCAGTAATTTAATGTCATAGTGCATAAAATGTTATTAATAGCTGTCTCATATAGTAAAGATGATAAGAATAATGATGCCCATTGTCTAAGCGTAAAATAAATTAATATTGGGTCTAAATCAAATTTATTTTAAAGATCCCTCGAACTTATAAAAACCTTTCATTGTGCAAAAAGGTTCACTCAAAAAGACAAAACGTCATACAGAAGCAATGTAAAATGTTTCTTATGAGTCTATGAATCACTTTGTGTCTGGAAATGCTGATGCATGAAAACTGCCATAAAGCCCCCACCCCCCCAGACACCCCCACCCCCACCTTTTTGGTCAGCCTTATGCAAATATAAGCACTCATTTCTCAGCATTCATAATGCAGGACTTACAGCTTTGGGATGTGAGATGGCACAGCGAGGAAACGAGCCACTGTGTAGCCCTCCCAGTATGACCAGTTAACGGTGGGAAGAGTACTAGAGGGACCCATCCCTGCACTTACATCCATTTACCAATTACCTGGAGAGGAGACAGGGAGATACAGCACTGCTGTGCCGTAGCACTCGCGCGAAAGTCTGCAATTACCCCGCAGCTCCCTGCCCAGCATGCGCCCACAGCAGGACAGTGTCAGGACCACGGCAGGACAGCGGGACATGGGACAGCCCGAACTCACTCCAAACAGGAGCGCAAAAAGGGCAGCAAACATGGGATTCGGAGCCTGGTTTCCGTGACCTGCAGGGCAATAAAGCAGCTCATGATCCCTCCACCCCACAGGAGATCTCACAGCACAGAGGCGGCTCAGGCAGCGCACAGGCGAACACGGAGGGGCTGAAATGTATGCGTCCACGTTGGGCCATATGTCTGATTACCCAGAAATACAGTCAAAATATAAAGCCTTCAGAATTATTTCAGTGTTCCAAAAGTGGGCTTTGTGTTTTTGTAAGACATTTCTGTGTAGCTACCTGACACCTTCATATTTCAGTGAATTCTAAACAACTGTACATGTTCGGATGATAATTCTAGACTTAAAGGAGTCACATTATGAAAATACTGGAATGAGAAGAAAAGTGTGTACAGTGAACTGTCATTGTAGTAGTAGCACTGTAGTAACAGTGCTTTGTACACTGAATAGGAATTCATCTTGTTTCATAACGGTGGTGTGTCAACACAGTATTGTTTTTACAAGCTTAGCAAATGTAGCATACGACGTAGTCCATGATTAGTTTTGTAGTTTTAGATCCACTCAAATACACTCGGCTTGAAATTAAATAATAACGATATATTAAAGAGAAAATCATCAGCTTTAGTGTATTGGTATTTCTACCAACATTGGGTAAATAATACAATTAGGAACGATATGTCATGGGACTAATTTATTTTAAATTAAATTGTCACATTTAGTCAGGAAGACATCATTAAATGCTGGGATCTCCAGTTCTTCTCAGCCCAGTCAGTTTGCTCAGTTGAAAGGTGAAGGCCGGGCTCTGTGAGGTTACTGACACGGTCATTCAGGAACATTCCACAGTTCAGCCTTGAGCAAATCTGTAATGGGTTTGGCAGTGTGTTTTTATCTCTGGCAACCATGGATGTCCATGACATCACGCTGTAAGGATGACATGCTTTTCAGTTGTGAGCGTTTCCTCGTTTTCTCTGCGTTTTCCTCATCACTCTCGTCTTGATTATTGACACATCCTGAAAAACTCTTGAGCTGATAAGCAGTTTTGTTTGCGTGTTTGTTTCGTCACTGAAAGCATTCAACCGTGGTGTTCATGTGTGTAGACCGCGATTATTACCGTGGTGTGCATGTGTGTAGACCGCGATTATTACCGTGATGTTTCACACAGTGTAGCTGACATTCGCAATCACTTTTACTGTCTAGTGATTATTTTATATCCAATGTCCTGGAACCAAAATGATTATCCAATACTTTACAGGATGGGCTGTGCTGTAACTGGAATATAGTATGTACACAAATACAGAAATACATAAATACTCTGGGTAATTACATGGCAGTCACTACAGGACATTATCACAACTGTTCTCTGTGTAAAACATTTCTCTGTGTAAAACATACCTCTGTGTAAAACATAGCTTCCCAAAACTCACTGAATCTTGATATGTTTAAAAATGTTAAGTTTAGTACATAATCAGACAAATTTATGATTAAGCATCTAAGCAAAGTCCAGGTCATCCAATTATATTAATAAACAGTATGTTTGAATATTTCTGACTGGCCAAACTGTGGACAGTTTCAACTGAACACAAGTTCCACTTCCTTTCCTTCAAATGGCACCTGCACATTTCCGCAGCAGTTGTGAATCCCCTGAGTTAAGCGATCCCACTGCAATCATTCATACGGGAAAGAAAAAAGTAACAAGAACTTGTGAGAGAAGTGTCATTATTCGAACTGTTATTCCCACTCTACCTGCGAGCGGAGTTTCCGTAAGCTTTTCCTCTCAGCAAAAGGACGAGACTGAGGTTAATGTAGAATGCCTCGAGGCAGAGTGTATGGACATCATAAAGATGAAAGGTGACTAGCAGAGCAGGGGACGGCCCATTGATTCTCCATGGAAAGCATAAAGCAGATGTGCATCTCTGATAAGTGCAGATTGGTTATCTATGCATAATTACACCCAGCCATGGGGAGAGGCGCTCACAGGAAGCCAGGGCCATTAGATTTGCCCGGGGAGCGAGAGGTTTGTTGCTTTAGCTCTCTCTCCTCGCCACGTGGTCCGCGGGCGGCTCCTGCCAGCGCCAGCAGAACCACGGACGTGTGCCACACTCAGGCTGCTGAGCCTCGACACCGCCTCCTTCATCAGGAGAGTATCATCAAACACAGGAGATGTGGATTAGCGATGATTAGCAGGGATTATAGCTGGTTAATGGTGGGAAAATACATTAGGAGTCACGGGCTCGGGGGGTTGGGGGGATTTTGCTCACGCTAGCGGATTTGCATTGATCCACAGCAAATGAATGAGGATTAGCCGCATCTATCCGCCAAGAGATAAATAACATTAAGCGCATTATTTGGGCGCAGGCTGCTATTAATGCCATTACAAACACTACAACAATGCTGGTAATTATGCCTGAATAATGCATTTATTGCTATTTTTAAACTGCTGTCTTTCCTTTAAGCGTGTGAAGGGATGGAACCTGGTACAATATGCCACTGAAGCATACCATAAAACCTAGGGTTAGGGTTAGGGTTAGGGTTAGGGTTAACCCTAACCCTAACCCTAACCCTAACCCATACCATAAAACTCCCCATCTGCATGTGAATTACGTGAACCTGCGGTAAAGGTGCTCGACGCCTGGCACTGGGCTAGGCCTAGTTTGCACCTCACAGCACACAGAGCTAATACAAGATAGAAGTCCTTGCAGCCTACACCCCAACCAAAATCAATCAGCAGGCTCCTCAATTGTCAGAGCCACTTCTGTACTAGGTATGCTCTCTTGACACCATCTAGACCGGAGCTCTTTCGGAGTCACATATGCACTGGTGCACTCAGATTTAGCCATTACATCCAATACATATCCTGTAAAATATGCTACATTGCTATTCTCACAAGCATTCCACTTGCCATATGGCACTATACTAAACAGAGACCAAATGTATAGCCAAACACTAATCATAAAGGCTCATTTTGCTGTCTAATGTAATAATGACACAACTCCCTTCATAATAGTGACTTTCATAAGCATGAAGGGTGGGCCTACTTAGCCTACATAGACAATGTTAGCTGATTACAGTAGCTGCATGTCCTGAGACAGAGATCAAATGGACTTCATTTGTAGAGTCGTGACATTATGTTTATGCTCATGCAAAAGTCTTGAGGTGCAGAGGTGGGGGGGGGGGGGGGGCAATGTCAGGGTGGGGGCAAGTTTGAGGGTATTACCTCATAATTCCTTTATAAAAGTGGAAAGGCCACGGCTGTAACTTGCTTTAAGGCGTAATGTAGTCTGCGCTGGATCAGTCACGAGGTGAGATGATGGAGTTGGCGGGTTTGTTTTTGGGTTTTTTTTTTTTTTTTTTTTTTTTTTTTACATCCATCAACCCACTCTCGCAACCTTTGGTCTCATTTATGTAGTAAATGCCTGACCCCAACAGTGAAGGGCAGTGTGAGGGGGCTGGAGGAGAAAGAAGAGAAAAAGATTTTTCCTTTTTTCATCAAAAATTCCTTCTCTTCCACACCTCAAGGTTCCACACCTCAGAGTTCCATGAAAGCCCAGGCAACACTGTGGCCACACAGTGATCAGCTGTTTACCATATGAAAAGCCACAGCTGAGAACAGAAGGGAGAGGACACTGTGTTATTTATGATGCAGGGCGCTGTAGGTGTGTGTTTCCTCCTTCAAGTAGGTTCTAAAGTGTGGACCTAAATATAGAGGTTACAAGTGCAGATTGGGAAAGTTCCCTAAGCCCTCCCTCTGTCCTTTGCTTTGGGTAGGGAGGACTCAACCTTGCAGGTTGGCAAAATAGCTAATATTTTTTATTAAAATGACAAAAAATGCAACCTTGAAGTCTACATGTCTTGGTGGAGTGGAGAGCTACGATTACATGCAACATTCGCTCAACACATCCATACTGTTGTCTTCCAACACACCCAACATCTAACACAGAAATCCAGTTAGTCACGCATTATAGGACCTTCAATTGGGTCAAAATGCAATGCTTTTATGGAAAATCTTCCATGATACCAACACTTGTAACGTAGGTACACAACCAAAAATATTGTTTCCCCCCCCGAATCAGTAATAGTTTAGTATCAACATAGTTTAGATACTAAGGATGGATCAGACTTATATTCATTAGGGATGGATCAGACTTATATTCATTAGGGATGGATCAGACTTATATTCATTAGGGATGGATCAGACTTATATTCATTAGATTACATGAAGTCTATCAAATACCTACTTCTGATCAGAACTCACAATTCATTGCTATACAGCGGAATCAGGCAAAAATCATCTCTTGACTTGCGGTTCAAATGACCCAACTGTAGGCTCCTTCTCTGTAGTTACAGTGTGTCTGTGTGCATGGCCTGTTTTCTGATCTCCCCTCCACCACGCTACAGGGCTGAAGGCCTGCTCCAGAAGCGCGCTCAAGGTTGCAGATTTAATAGCTCGCCCAGAAGGCCGACTTCTTAAAGGCAGCGTGAAGTCAATGCTATAGACTGCCCAGTACTTCACCTTCAAACCTTACCTTTGTATTGTGGTCAGCCTGGGGACTCTGGGCTTTCAAGACTTAAATCACAAGGTTGACTCTTGAATAAAGAAAGGGAAAAAACGGCTATAGCCCTTGAGGGAGAACTGCTAGACAACGGGAAGGTCATGTGTATCTGGATATATTCATAGTCTTTCAATCAATGGCACAGTAAGTATTTTATTTATTTTTCATTTTCACAATTCGTATGTGCCTTATACAAACTTAAAACTGTTTTATGTTATCTGTGAATGGTTATTAGCACAGACTAAAGCAACAGACAATCGCTCAAGGTTTACAGAATGTCGCATTGTTTAGAACAATTATTGTTCAGAGAATTATTTTAAGAACTTTTAATTCTTCAGATATTTATGCTGTTTCTGATTTGCAAGTGTATGCAAGTATATATTGCATGTTCAGACATTACTTTGGTGTCTTCTAATTTAAAGGAAACCAACCTAATCTCAAGACATTCTGAAAACATACAATGAAATCCATGAACAATATCTAACACATTAGAACCAGCAGATTTCTCAGGCATTTGTTTATATCCATTACATACTCTTAAGCGTGATACATACTGAAACTACAACATCATGTTTGGAAGATATCACGTCTACTGTTTAATCCTTAATTTACACATATTTTATTGATTTATTTATTGTTTCCTGATGGAATAAACTCGCACTGAATAGCTTGTACTGTTTATTAAATTCGATTCATTTATTGCAGTGTATTATTTTTATAAATCCTACACTTTTCATAAATCCTTTTGTACTGCCTGCCTGCATTGTGTCGAACAGGCCATTTCACATGTGATCTCTCTCCAGTGCGTGTGATCTCTGTGGGAGAGTGGGGTGGATCGTGGCTGTCTGCCCTGCCCTGGGGTCGCTCTCTGCAGCCAAGAGGCAAGTGCAAATGAGTCCTTCGGCTCTCGTCAGCCAAAATAACAACAACAACCAAAAGAAGAAGATTGAGAAGAAGAAGAAGAAGAAGGAGAAAAAGAGAGAGAGAGAGAGATAAATAAGGCAGATGAAACGGGGAGAGAGGAGGGAGCGAGACTGCACGAGATGAAATGCAGAGGTGCCGAGGAGCTCAAGGACGTGCCGCACGACTGCGTAATTAGAAATGTACACAGATGATTTAGATGCGGAGATCTGATTAGGGAAAGCAGCCCTGTCTTACTCTTAATCAGCTCACTTCGGAGAGCTTCTCCTCGTCACAGGGGGTGGGAGAGATGCCAGGAAGGGGGGGGAGTGCCCTCATCCTCCTCAAACATACGGAGAGACTGAGAGAGACAGGGAGGGTGGCAGACAGACTGACTGACTGACTGACTGACTGACTGACTGACTGACTGACTGACTGACGCGCCGGCACACGGGGATCAGTGTTCCAGAATGAGAGTCAAACATGCATAGACAGCCAGGCAGACAGAGAGAGAGACAGATGAACAGAAAATCTTGTGATGCACAGAGAGTGTCAGAGGATTATGAGCAGAATAACTGACAGACAAGGAGTGAGATGGAGCAAAGGGAAGTTTAAATGCAATAAAGGTGAACAACAAAAGGTCAAGCTGATTTAAAGATCATGAAATATTTTTTGTCGTTTTTAAATCCTAGCAGCAGACAAAGACTGTATTAGTTTATCATGTTTTTTTTATATGTTGAACCTTTTTTTAAATATCTGCCAAACTTTACTTTGTGCAAATGTATGTCGCATCGTGTGAAATCTGGGTTTGAACCCTAACATTCCTTTAAAAATTATAACTAAACATAGGAGAAAATAAAAGACCAAATACCTGATAAAACTGTAAAACAGTCTCAGCGGCAAGAAGGACACTTTATAAGAGAGAACTGAAAAAGTGGACCAGAGTGACAGAAGAAACAGAGTGACATAGGTGAGAGAGGGGAACAACATGAGCAGTGGCGGCACACAGAACCAGCGGAGTGGACGCAGATGTGTGGCTCCGCTCTCCGGCACTAGCATCCGCTCCGTCTCCCCGCACAGAGGGCCCAAGCCCCTCTCCCACTGACCCCGTGCACAGCAGAAGAGAGCAGACACAAGGAGAGTGATAATGAGAGCAGCAATTAAAAAAACCACCAGGACACCCCCCCCCCCCCCCCACCTCCGCCCCCGCTATGCTCCACACCAGCCTTGTTATTGATCACCTTTAACCTCTACGTTCAGTGGTGTCAGAACTACCATTTAGGTGTTCCCAAGGGCTGAGCAGCCATCGATGGCACCCCTGCCCCATAAATCATTAGACGCCCTGCCGTGTCTGCTGCCCAGGGGGATGACATTCAGGGCCACTAGCCTGCCGTTCCCCCTCAGCACGCCCCACGGGGTCAGAGGTCACCATGACGCCCCCGTGCCTGGCACTCCCCCAGCCCACTGCTGCTGCCCGTTTGATTTTTAAATCAGAACAAAGGTCAGCAGGATCTGCGTCCCTCCCAGAGCTCTGTGTGTGTGTGTGTGTGTGTGTGTGTGTGTGTGAGGGTGAGAGAGAGAGACACTTTCACCCCATTAATACTCTTAATCTCAGTCTCATTTGACAGGGCAGAGCCTTATGGTTGTAGGAGCAAGGAAGCCAGGCTGTGTCAGAGGTGATAAAGGCAAACACACAGCAATGCTGGGAAGTGTCATTCCAGACAGATATCTGAATTTAGCTGTGTCAGAACTGTATGAAAGAATCACTGATGACTACTGCAACACTAGGGCTGGCAGCTGGGCTCGAGGTTGACTAAGCGTGTCTACTGGAGCCCACTTTGCTCTGCCAGAACTCCCTAGACATCATGGACTGGCCAGATGTTGGGTCTCCCCAAACGGTGAGCTACCTTAGTTATCACTGCCTTATATTAGCTGGTGCTTGAGTACAATAAAGACACATACGCATGCACACACACACACACACACACACACACACACAAACACACGCACAAGCATGTGTGCTCAGAATTTCCAAGCTAATCAAGCTAATAAATTGGAATAAATCTTTAACAATAAACCCTTGAGGAATGATCTAAATGTAATTCAATTTAAACCTATTAATCACTGTCATTATAATTTCCAAGGATGTAATTAGTTATTTTTTTTCTAATAATACCACACAAGTACCAACAAACAGTACACACAGTGACAGATTAAAGTATACAAGTATAGTAAACTTGTGTTGCCATGGAGATTATAAGCAAGAGCCATCATTTACCGCCCCCAGCCCGCCTGCAGGTGAGGTGAGATCCCGCTGTGTTACTCTGAGCAGTAGCCTCTGCTAACAAGGTTAATAGTTTTGGCACTTCGTTGGAATATTTCTCCGCCACAATTCACTGCTAGTCACAGGCCTCAAATGGCATTTACTGTACAGATGACAGCTCTGTGCAAATTGGGGATTTCCAGCAGTCCTTAGGTAGGTACATATGCTGAACATGCAGATGACTGCATCGGAGGCTCGGCGCGAGTGAGTGACAGTGGATCAATGTGTGTGTAGTCGCTTAGGTTGACAACTGGGTCCAGTGGAGGAGACCGAGGCCGGCTGGGTAAAACAGGCTTCAAAGGTCTGCTGGGTCCACTTATTTGGGAAGGAGGGGGAGGAAAAAAAAACAAATGCGCCCTGAAAAAGCCCTGAAAAGATATGACTTTAAGTGTGGGCTTCAAGTGCTCGTGTGCCTGGGAGGAGAGGTTTTTGTGGGGTGGGCTAACAGCTTTCACATCTCTCCTTCCCTCTCTCCCTCCAGTGCTCTTTCTCCCTCAAGCCGTCAATTAGTGAGCCGCAGCTTCTAAGCTGTGGCTTCTCTTCCTCACATGTGCCTTTGTTGCCGTGGCAGTGGCTCCCAGAGTCTGGCTCCGCGTTTGAAGGCCTGGGATAAGACGGCGGCCAGGTTACCCGTGGGTCTCCTCCGGGAGCCCCTGTGCCTCCCAGGATAAACAGGCGGCTGGGAAGGAACGGCTAAAGGCCCTTTCAACCAGCCCGGCCCTGCTCGCTCTCCAGCGCTTCTTGACTGCAGGCCAACGTTTTCACTCTCACAGAGCTCTTCAAGTGGGCTTCAAAAGAGCGATTCAGTGGAGGGCTGTCCAGCGGTAGCAGCTGGGCTGGAGAGCGTTTAGTCTGAGGTCAGGGGAAACGGCCCGAAATCTGAACTCTCAATTAGCGAGCAATAATCACAAATGTCCTCCACGGGCACAAGGCAAAGATCGCCGCTCTTACAAGTGTTGGCAGCAGCAGCGCGTTACTGCACCGCTGTCTGATTATGCCATGATTCTCTTGCTGATGACAGTGGTGGTAATTAGTGTGAGTGTTGACTGCTGGACTGTCGAAGCCAGCACTTGTGGATAGGCGCATCCCGGGCTCACGACGAGGTGCAGACGCGTCCCTACCGCCCCCAACCAAACACCCCCCCCCCCCCAGTCCCAGACAGGCCAAACCAGGAGGTCCCCACCAGAGCTCCATCCATCACACAGGCTGCCTAACCGCCCACCATGCTGGGCCGCTGGCTCTATAGCTCAGCCGTGATGTGGCCATCGATGCCCACCCTGAGAGACCCCGCGCGCTTCCTCGAGCTGGTCCAGCACTCTCCTGTCAGTTAGCCACGCATCCGCTTTCCATCACACACCTCTCCTTCTCCATCCATCAGCCCTGCCACACACGACACGCCGGTGTCTGTTCAACAACCCTCCGCCATTCCCTCTTGCTCCACTAGAATGTAAAAGGCCAGGAAAGCCCAAAAGGGACCAATCAGAGGAGGTGACAGTGGTGATGGCCTTTGGAAAGAGCAGGTGGCATATCGAGCAGGACGGGGTGGGTTGTTTTTAGGACGGACCTCATATTTACTCCAAATGGTGTAGAGGAAAAAATGTGAATTAAACAAGAGCCAGTGCATGGGAGCATTCACAGTCTGGCGTGAAGGCTGAGAATGACATGGCCACTACAATGTCACAACTGTATAAGTGCCAGAGCTTTACTAAATATGTATGTTCTGATTGCTAGAGAACAATAAAACAAATGCAAGGCATTATCAGTAACAAAAACATTGACTATGGCTCCCACTCAGTGTTGGTTTATAAATCCATGTGTTTGTGTGTGTGTGTGTGTGTGTGTGTGTGTGTCTGCTCCAAGCTCCAATACAGAGATCTCTCTTCTGAACAGTCCCCAGCAAGCAAGAGTTTTAATGCATATGGACCTCATGTGCTCTCAGACCAAACCAAATTTTTAGACTTTACTTATTTCATGTTTAAGTGCTTGTGGACATGTCAAAGAGGCATTATGTTGGTTACACAATATCTGGGTTCAACAGATTCCCTAAACTGATTGTGTACCTCGGGAACAATGGACACATGAGTCCTCACTGGGGTTCAGAGGGCAATCGGCCCACCCACGTCCCCATGCGGCGAGCGGGGTCTCAGGAATGCTGGGAGTTAGCTGCGCATAGACACTCAGCTTTGAAACACGCCCAGCCTCGCCCTGTCACACCCCCGGGCTGGCTCACCCCTCAGCCCCACTAATGCACGCCGGGCCAGCCGGACCAGCCGGACCAGCCGGACCAGCCGGGCCAGCCAGACCAGCCGGGCACAAGAGGCGTCTTGGATGCTGCCACACTCGTCTCAGAGCCCTAGCATCTGGTCGGAAAGACAAAGGTGACACAGTGTGTGCGCAAACGCGTGCGCGTGTGTGTGTGTGTGTGTGTGTGTGTGTGTGTGTGTGTGTGTGTGTGTGTGTGTGTGTGTGTGTGCATGCCCCTGCCACAGGGAGCAGTGTGGGGAGGGGAGATCGGGCGCAGATGTCCCGCCGTAGTGCTGCTTTGAATGTGTCTGTTGTGAGAGTGGCGGGGAAGCGCGTCGGAGGCCAGGCCTACGCACAGCCGCCGTCTGAATGGATGGAATTCAACATGGCGGCGCGGGCAAGCTGATGGTGCACCCGTGAAACAATGGCCTCTCTTTCCCCTCACTTACTCTCTCGCTTGCTCTCCACCCCTCACACTGGCTTTTCATTATTCTCTTCCCCATTCTCTTTGCTCTCTCGCATCCCATGTGGCATTTCCATTGTGACGGAGACCTATCCTCAGCTCTCTGCTACGCCATTCCGGCTCATTACTACCGAGAGGCCTTCAGATGTGCTGTAAATCATAGGGGGCAATGGATATTTTATGATAAAGTTGGTGGGACTGGAGAGATGAAGAATGTCTGAACACGGTGCTGTTCCACCTCTGATCTGCCTCTGCACTGTTCCAGCAAGTCCTCTCACTTCACTATACTGTCAAACACACAATACATTTTTTAAAGAGAAAGCTATGAAGACGACAGGGCTGTGTTCTGTGCTCTGGGAGGGAGTCACGCCCAGTAGCAAGTGATGATTGATTACAGGCCATAATTTTATGATTGATCTATTGATTATGTGTCCAGCAGTCCTTTGCCTGTTAACAGGAGACATATGGCGTTACTCAGGGGATATAAAGCAGGCATGAGGAGGGCCCTGAGACACCTCTCCCAAGGAATGGAGTCTGTGAGATAACAGAATTCTGTACAGTCCCTTTAGATACACATGAAAGAATTCTGATCACAGCATACAGACGTCTCACTCTTCATCCACTGCATACTTAAGAGCAGTCTCTACATTCAAGTTTCTTAAAAGAAAAGCAAGTTGCAACCAAGACGAAAGCACTGATGGTAGGCACATGAAAACATTTACAATTGTAAACATTATAAACTAACTAACTAAGACTATGACTAAGTTAATGACCTCCAAAGCTATCATCCTAAGGGACTTCAAAATGAACGGGTTAGAACATGAGAACGAGGCACAGCAAAATCACCAGTGATCTCTTTCCATCTCAGTGTTTATTTGACAGTGGAAAAGCGACAGTGGTTTCAAACATGCACTACTGGTGTCTTTCATACGCTTATTAATCACTCTTCTGGTGGCAATATCAAACTGTTTTTAGACTCTTTGTCAATATTCTGAGTTAACAGGATAATTGCCATGTAAAAATGTCTGTGTTCCTCACTGTGTGGGGTACAGCAGGCTGCAGAGTATCGGGTTAGTCACCCTGATTTAACCACAGCATTCAGCAGTCACTCTTACCCACACTGACTCACATATAACAGGGTAGGTGAACTACAGGAGCACATTTACATTCTATTACACAGTCTCTGCGTGATACACTTTATGTTTTAAATGGACTACCACCACATGCCTTTCATGTTGATAAGTCCTCTTGTTTTTTTACCAGTGGGTAAAACTATTAACACAATGACATAACTAGGCCAAGCCCACCACATTCAAATCCTCTACCTTCAAATCCACTACATTTTAAACTACATTCACAGGATCTAGCAGATGTTCATATCTAGGTGAATATTTATCTACTCTGAAAATAATCATTTTTATGATCATTTTTAGCTTTGTATATAAGCATTGAGGTGTTCACACCAGGAAGTTACAGGAAGTCAGCCAAGTGAACTTTCACACGAGAGAACAGAAGAGCACTTAGGTGTGTGCACGTGTTGTTTTCAGTGTTCACTAAAATGTGCAACGACACTACCACTAGCCAGCAAACACTTGCCTCCACTTGACTAGAAAAACACAAACTTATTTTTCAGATATGGTCATCATGCCATCATATTTAAGGCTGCTATCAATGTAAACCTGCAATAAGATGATTATCTCTAATGTTTACCATCTACAATGCTCAACAGAGGTGCTGTCAGTATAGGTAGCCATTACCTAGATGTTGCATAGTAAAATGCATGCAATGCTTAGAAATTATTATGTAAAATACATTTTAAACTTGTTAGATACAAATCAACTTTGTGGGACAGAGACAGCCCTAAAATGTACAACAGGATTACATTCTATTAGCTAAATACTTTCAAATGTCAAATATAGATAATTACTAGTTTAATTGGTGTATTACAGACCAGTGGGATCAGTATTCGTAAACTCAGAGGTCTTAAGGACTGTTTCATTCTAGCAATATCTTTTCACATGACTTTGATATTGCAACAGATGTGAATATTATCAACAACCAAATGGTGGCACAGCAGAGTTAAGATAAAAGACGAAATGAGACGAGAGAGTTGATAACAGCGTCTCACAGTGGACATCATGGTGTGGCACTACAATTTACTTAAAGTTAGGACAGGTCAAGACTTCTGATTAATTACTTATCAAAAAAAAAGAATTGTTACCACGTTAAGGGAGTGTGAGCGTGAGAGAGGCAGAAAAACAGAAAGAAGAAGAAGAGGATGAAGGTGCCCCTTGCTGAGCAACTCTTTGTTCCCAGAGCCTGTGAGTGTGGGAGGGCAGCGCAGATGAGACAGAAACATTATGGCTGAGCAGAGCCTCAGCGCTGAGCCCAGGGAAGCTGGCCTGGCACGGGCCACACTGGCCTCTAGGTGATTTATTCTCTGTGTGCTCCTTGTCCCTCAGGAACAAAGTGGCTGCTTGTTGGAGCACAACAGTCTGAGGCCACTGCCCATCTCCCTGCTGGGCTCTGAGACACGGCGCAGAGCTGCGGCGGTGCGAATCTGGCCACGTGGTGCTTATTACCCACCCACAAAGGGCCACTTCTTCTCAAAATTTAGAGTCCCATAAAAACATTATTGTGCAGCGCCTGGGATCATTTGTCCACTCCACAAAGGAATCAAAAACCAAAATGTTGACCCCTCCAGTCTTTCGGGGTGCATTTTTCAAATTCTGCAACCCGCCCCCCCATTACCCCCCTCCCCCCCCCCAACGCCACTGGCAGACCCACGCTGACGTCCTTCGGCGCTCCTACGCAGCCAAAGTCAGCACAAAGGTATTTCAAAGGTTACATGGTCAAAGTCTCGACCAGCGAGCCCTTTAGCATTTTGGTTCCCTCCTAGAGCCCAACAGAAGCCTCTCTGTCTCGGATTTGCGTCCTCGTCGGTCAGTGCGAGCGTCTCAAACGTCCCTCCCACCCCACCTGCCACTCCACCACGGCCATGAATCTATGGGCTCCACCATTAATGTTCTAAATATGGCCACTCCACATGGCTCCACTCCTACCTGCCAAGTGAATGTGCAAGGTCATGTCAGTCTATTAACCATATTAAAATGTTGCAATTATGGTAATTGGCAACTCCTAATGCAAGTTTGGGTAGCTTTGCTCCAGGCAATTAATCATAACGGATTAACCGATGACAGTGATGAGAGGTACAGGTCAAGTGTTTTTCCAAGTCCCACTGACCAGACCAGGAACGACCCTGACTATGCAGAGCCCTCGCAATCCACCTCCCTGCACTTGTCTCACTTCCTAAAGGCACACTCAGTGGAGCACACGTGGACGTTCGGCTTCGGGAATATATTTTCTTCTGTTTATCAATGAATCGGTTGCTGAACGGGTTGCATTCCACCACTGTTCATGGGGCTGGAATTATTTGTTTTGCACCATGTGGTCATTAAGTCAGACTTCGCTACACGACAGCCTTCAGCATTGACTAGTTTTAGTAGAGGGAACCTGGCAGATAGTAGTGCCTGGCAGATACTGTTGCTGGAAAGTGTAAACTAAGAGACACAATAAGGTCTAAGACTAAAGGTTCTATTTTCTTGGCACTGTAGCAGCATCCTGCAACAGCGAACTACACCCACCCACCCACCCCCACCCCATGCCCGTCCCCCTGCCTCTCCAAGCAGCCCTGACTGGGCCTCTCTGGGAGAAGAGCGCATTCGCCTTTCATCCCCTCTTAGAGGACAAACATCAGTCCCATCTTGCCCGCCATCCATATTCATGAGCCTCTTATAAATATCTGATAGCGGCCGCTCTACAGCTGTTTAGCTCTGAGAGCAATGCTGAGCCTTTACACACACACACACACACACACAGGGAGCTGCGTACGCTCTGGTGTAAGCACTTACTGGTCCGAGTCTGATCTGGCCCCTCATCTCCCCGTGTACCCCAGATGCCCCGATAGCATCAGCTCATAGCAGGGCGATCACTCTCAGCTTAATTAAAGCCGAAGTGTGACCGCCAAATGAGAGAAGAATCTTTAAGAGCTTTATTTGCTTTCTTCTTGACAGTACACTGCTTATCTCACAGACAGAGTGAGTGAGAGCGAGACACAGAGAGAGAGAGAGAGAGAGAGAGAGAGAGAGAGTGTTGTGTGGAGCCTCACATAATTATCACACTTCAACAAGGGTTTAAGCACCTTAAGATCACGATCACTACTTGGATCATTTTCAGAATGAACAAATAGTACATCTGAAAACAATTCAGATTCAGCTGGGTTTGCATAGTGAATCGATGTAAAAGTATTTCATTCACGGGATTATTACTGTCTGTGTTTTTTTAATACATGCCAGTGCAAAATGATTGGTTCTGTATCTACCTCTGAAACCTATCTGTCTACTACTAAATGTCAGCGTTGGAGTGCTGGGGTCACCCCAAATGACACAATAAGATTTTTACATTAAAACTTACTGTAATCATTACTGTAAGATCTACACAAATCTGTGATAATCAATAAATGTTCTCATCAGAGATGCATCAGTTTAGCTCATCCAGATATTTTCAAAATGTACTTTCTGTAAATTCTATGTGACGTAGCTTTTGAGCCAAGGTAATCAAAATTCAGTGGATGCTCTAGTGTTTCTAGTTACAAACACAGAGAGTGCAAGAATCAAACAGAACAGGGTAATCTCACAGGCTCAAACATTTTATTACTAGGTACTCAATGTGTATTATCATCAACAAAAGTAAATAAATAAATAAATAAATGTTAAAGAAGCCTGATTATGCAATGCGCCATCAGAGACTACAGTTTTCTAGTTTTGAATCTAATCATTTCAAAAAGACTCAATTTTTCAGAAGAACGCCATGAAAACAACATAGTCATACTAACCAGAGATGAGCAGGAGTGTAACAACAGGTCTAATTTCACCTACTGATCATTAACACCACTAAATAAAGTGAGCGCATTCAGAAGGACAGAGATATTCAGGAGGTGAATTAAATTCAAGCAAAACACTGAAATGTACCGTCGGCTTTCAACATGCCCTTATAGCACCCAACAAACCACGCGAGCACACTGACACACTGCTGCAGAGTCATGCTGAAGTTACGCCAGTGTAGACCAGGGCGCTGGATGACAGTCAGGCCAGTGTAGACCAGGGCGCTGGATGGCAGTCAGGCCAGTGTAGACCAGGGCGCATGGATGGCAGTCAGGCCAGTGTAGACCAGGGCGCTGGATGGCAGTCAGGCCAGTGTAGACCAGGGCGCTGGATGGCAGGGTTTGCATTTGTACGTGGAGGTAACAGACTGTGCTTCTGGGGATTTTTTTAAGATAATGCCCCTTCTCCTCCAACTCATTAAGATCATTAGAAGTGCTGATCCAGGCAAGAAAAGGCATTTTGCTTCGCTCTCCAGAAAATCTTTGTTCTGTTTCCAATACAAATAGTAAGGAATTTAAATATTGCTCCTCCCGCATATGTGTGTGTGTGTGTGTGCACTCGCACATGATGGAGGGAGGTTCTGTGGCACACACACACACTAGAGGCAGGATCACTGTGCCCAGTGGAATAGATGGTACTATAATACCAACATTAGAGACTGCAGAGGCGGTATAGGAGAAAGAGGAAGAAGGCAGCAAAGTTTGCCTACTGGGGGCAATGGCACAAGGCAAGACTACAGGAGAACAGACAGGGACTGACCTGGGGCAGAGGGGACTGAGGCAGGATTGATACAGAGAGAAGGAGGGGGAGGAATGAAACAAGAGGAGAGAAGAGAAGAGAGCTTCCCTGGATACGAGTGAAGCAGAGAGTGAGGGACCCGGGCGTAGAGGGGGAGGGGGGATCGGCAGTGCTCATTAACCATGCAGCGTGCGCTGGCTTGTCTCCTACACCTCCAGGCGCGTTCCTGCCTCAGCCGGGGCTGCCGGCTCACCCCTCCACCCCCCCCCCCCCCCCCCAACACCACCATGCCCCCACAATCATGCATGCAATCACATCCTCTAATTAGGTTAATTAATTTGTATCAGCCCTTGTAGGGACTTGGCTGATGAGGCCGCCATCATAGCGTTAGTGCTTGGACTCCTCATGACGAAAAAGGAGGAAGAAATAACAAAAAAGTAAGAAGGGGTTAGAAAGTGTCGTTTGCTGTCTCGGTGCACTTTCTGCTCGGAGAGGACAGGGCCACAAAGGATTTGGGTGTGGCCCCACTCAAAGCCCCTCCCACCTACCAGTGCCTATCTGTGTGTGCACCAGGTCTTCTAGTCAGACTGTTGGTGTGGACGCAGCCCCATTCATCACTGTGTAGGCAGCGAGGGGAGTGTGGAGTGTGGAGGGGTGGTGGAGGTGGGAGGGGGGCGGGCGGTGCTGTTGAGACAGAGGCACCACATTACAATCAGCAAGACCGCTCATCAGGACACCGACGAACACACTCTGATTAACAGAGCGATCTGATTACAGCAATCACCTCGCCTCTAAGACCAGTCCCAGGGAGAGTGAGAGAGAGAGAGAGAGAGTGAAAGAGAGAGAAAGAGAGAGAGAGAAGGAGGAAGATGGAGGGAGGGATGTGGAGAAGGCTGCGAAGATAAAAGCACAGAGCAAAAGGACAAAATTGCAGGGTAAACAATCACAACAGCAAACAATCAACAACCTTATTTCAAGTCAGACAGACCCGCGTTCGGCGGCTTACCCGGCTCGCCCGGCGGAGCAGGGAGTGCGCCATTTTAACCAGCGAGTGAGACGCGGCCTGTATAGACACAGAGAGACAGAGAGACAGACACTGTCTGTGCTGGGAGACAAGGACAGATCCGGTAGTTAAGGCGTAATGAACACGTCCCTCGGGCGTGTGGCTGCCAGCAGGAGAGTGATGGACTAAGCGTAACACCCAGGCAGATGGGGCCCGTCCTCTCCGCTCAGCCACAGTGGGCCTCCTGTGCCGGGGGAGCGGAGGAGGAACAAGCTCCACTGGGGAGGAGGCCTCACCGTGATTTAGACTCCCATGCAAATTTAATCAATTCAAGTGCCTCTTTCCAACCAGCCTCTTGGCTCATTAGTGGCAATTTAAAGGGATTTCTGTGATCCCACCTCTCTCTTTTTCCCTCTCACTCACACTCGCACACGTGCAGGCGCACACACACACACATACACACACACACAGAGTTGTAAAGATTTTCCTTCAGACGTCTTCCCCCTGGCTCTGAGACAAACCCCCTCCTGGTCTCTCTGCAGTCGTCTACTTCAAAAGCAGAGTGACACGCCACACAGCAGCTAAAGAGGGCAGATATGAGGTGCTCACCCCCAGAGCCAGTGCTCATTCGCCTCTCCCCCCTGTAATTGGGGAATCGATTAGTGCTGGTCTGAACCTCTCTGATGAGGGCAGTCTTTTGAGGCGCAGCGGCGGGTGGAAAGAGATCCATCGGCTCCAGAAGGCTCAGGTGCCGGAGCAACAGCTGAGCCCTTAAGTCTCATGAGACTTGAAGAGACGGCGTCCGCCAACAGGACAGACCTGCCTCAACTGGGTGACAAAACTGTACTTCCTGCTCACATGCTATGCTTGGTTTAAATAACATATCAATTAATGACCAAGCGTAGAACAAATGGACATACAGTCGTCTAATAGTAACCATAGGTAGACCATGTTGAACATATAGGTGAGGAGCATTCACATATAGGTGAGGAGCATTCACATATAGGTGAGGAGCATTCACATATAGGTGAGGAGCATTCGTCGATGCGGCTGCTATCAGCAGGAGCAGCCCCAGCACAGGTGATCCTAATTCAGTTTAATTAACAACAAGCATTAATTGGTAAGTTCATTACTGGTGTGTTCAGGCTTTCCAGTCTCCGAGAACAGATGGGCAAGTAGACATCCTAGGGCAACTACCTCCTAGGTTGTTATCCTACCTCCCAGGTAGTTGTACCTCTTAGTACCTCCTACCTAGGTAGCTCCCATCTTTACCAGCTATATGACATTAAATCTATATATAATGATCTATATAAGAGTATTAAAAGTGGCCACATAACACATCTAAAATACTTAAATAAGCCTGCAAAAGGATTCTGTGGTAATGTTTCACTGACAAGTCATGGATATATATACACCACATTCAATATCCTTCAGCAGTTTATTCTGAAAGCTTCCATAATGTATGATAACCAGTGTTACTCAATGTTTTTTATTTGACCAAAAAATGTTATTTCTGGAGCTTAGATAGTACGTGTTAGGGCAAAACATTTTTTTTCATGACAAAATATCAAGGATTTCGTTTTCCCTCAGGAGAGCAGCGCCTGCACGTGTGCACCATCTTAGCCTAATGCTTGTCAGTTGTGACAAGGCCTATTAGCTTTGCTTCTACAAGCAGTCTGCTTCACTGATGTGCTTTCTGTCCTGCCTCCACCCTGCAGCCCTGCGGAGACACACATGGATCCCACCGGCACGGGCTGCAAAAGGACACGATGGGGACGGAGGGGGGTGGACCTGGCCCGCTCTGACCAGCCCAGCGGCTCCGCTGAGGAACCCTCTACGGTACGGACACCTTTCCCCACCTTTAGCAGACAACAGAGGTCTTCCGTCATCCAAGATTATCATACGGTACTTTATTAGCGTGTTTGTAAAGTAACTGAAAATGCTATGATCTTACAAAACGTAGAACAGATGGATATAAATATGTAGGGGGTCATATTTCTTAAGCCATCAAAATTAAAAAGCACAAGCTTGTTTACTTCCTAACCTCAGTTTCATCAGATTATACAGGCCTCCAGTTATTTTCACAGGCCGCAACTGTGGCTCCACTCAAAGCTCTTAACAAATCTTGGGCCTGGGGGCTCCAGGAAGCCTTTTACACTGCGGCCAGTGAGAAGGACGTTATGGGACAATGCGAGGATTCTGACCTATATCTTTAAAATCTGGGGGTCACCCTCAGCACACCCTACTCTCTGACCTGGTGTCGTGGCTAGCTGGGCTGAGTCGTCGTGAATGAAAGGCGGGCTTCAGTGCGAACAGTGGGCCAACTGTGTGAGGGCGTGCGGAAGCACCGGCGAACTACGCACACAGCAGGATGACCCCGCCCACCCCCGCCCCCCTCCTGCGTCCGCACCGTGGCGACCGCAGTGACGTACGTGCGCTCAGAGACACAGCTGGGCCCAACAGGGGCCGCGCTGCTATCTCTGGGTAGAAAACCACGCAAACACGAGGTCGATATCGATGTGTCACTGAGGGGCTCTGTGCTAAATATCACTGCGGTTGCTTGTGCGTGTCTGTCAGTCATTCCTCTTTAAACACTCATTATGCCATTCAAATAAATCACCCTCCAAGACCACTACACTGCATATTTTCACTGATACTAGCCAAGTTCAAATTTACCATTCTAAGTTTTCATACTTAGATAATATGCATTATTATTACAGTGGCCAGTATAGTTCGGGCCAAGGAAGGAGTGACGGTCACTCCTTTGCACCTCCGTAGTGGTCAGCGCTGGCAGGGAGAGAGGCAGGCCTGTCCCTCACACCTCCTCCCCAACATGCTGACATTTCCCTGTCGCTGGCTCTCCCCTCCCCTCCCCCCCAGGAGAGGCTGATGGATGGGCCCCATTTATGAAGCCGCTGCCAGCAGCTTGATCGATCAGGGCTTGGCGAACGCAGCGGACTCAAACCCCTGGGCCACAGCCTGCCAGCCCAGTCTGACATCAGTCCAGTCTGAGATCAGTCCAGCCCGAGATCAGTCCAGCCCGAGATCAGTCCGGCATGAGATCAGCCCAGCCCGAGATCAGTCCGGCCCGAGATCAGTCCAGCCCGAGATCAGCCCGGCCCGAGAACAGCCCGGCCCGAGAACAGCCCGGCCCGAGAACAGCCCGGCCCAAGATCAGTTCAGCCCGAGATCAGTCCAGCCCGAGATCAGTCCAGCCCGAGATCAGTCCAGCCCGAGATCAGTCCAGCCCGAGATCAGTCCGCAAACTGGCATATTTGAGACATAAATGATTATTGAAAGGGATTTTTGGAAGATAATCTGTCATAAAGTGATGTAGAAACATTATATTTTACCCTTCCTAAATATAATAATTTTAAAAATGCTGTTTTTAACATACAGCACTTTTAGCAACAAAACCAAGCAAGCCAAATGATTCACGGACTGTGCATTTTTAAAAATCGTACACTTACCCAACCTTCACAGTTGGAGACATACACAATCTTTAAAATTCCAATAGGTACTCTTAATAATGAATGCAACTTACGCAACACTTAACATGAACAGATTTCAACATGTATGTTGTACTGTGTTAAGGCTTACTGTCAACGCTAATGAAACTTGCCTGGAGATCCATTTCTAGAGACACAAATCCAGACATACTGACCACTTCATTAGCAAGTCTTACATTAGAAGTGTGCAGTCTACACCCTATCCACTGTCAGCCACACTCTGTCCTGCTCAACACTCGGTCCCTGACTGCAGGACCACCATTGGCTGGATATTTTTGGGTGATGGAGCACTCAGAACCCAGCAGTGACACAGACATGGCTGATACACCTGCTATGGAGCAACACTGCATTTCACCACCAGTGCTGGAAATGTTGCCAAGTATCTAGCAGTACTTCGATGGTCAAAAACTGACCTCCCAATAACACGACAGAGGTCTACAGCGTAGATGTGACACGGACTACGGTGTGGAGTTGTATATGCATGAAGTAGAGAAGGTAGGTGTTCCTAGTGGTATCCAGTGAGCATAGTTACATGGTAGATGCTTCAGATAAAGTGGTCAGGGAGTGCTTATGAGAGGTTCAACTCTACAGTAGTGATATAGTCAATTCAGCATTAAATTCTACACTGCCTCCAGCTTAATGTCCATTAAGAGTTGCGTTGAGGTCAAACTCTACAATTAAGAGAATTTCAGAATGTCTTCTAATACTTGTAGCTCAAAAATGTAAAAATAATCCGTTCTTCAGTCTATAACTCGTACTCATAAAAAACGTTTTTTTTATTTGTTACTTTACATTTTGTCATTTTTTAAGCTGCCCTTTCTGATTTGTCACAAACACAAATTCAGATTTAATATGCTTGCAAGATGCTACTGCCACCTACTGACATGTTTTAAGAAGTACACAATTTTATTATATAATTATTTATTTCAGTATGTTACAACTAAAAAAAAAAACACTCTTAAATATGTACAAAATGTTATTAGAGAGTGAAGAAAGCGGCGAGTGAGCAGGTGTTCTGCAACACTGGGTCCATGCAGGAGAGACTCTCACAGCCCACTGAGGACAAACGCATAATGGTGGAAACCTTCATCTTTTCCTCTTGGCTTCAAATTTGTAAACAGCAGGAGCAGTGGTCGTCTCCTTCCGCACTTTCACTTTCTTGTTCTTGTCCTGCGAGTGATGACAACCCACATGTTAAAACAGCTGTAGAGCTTCAATGAAGAGTCAGGCTTAGCCAAGGACCCATGGCACCGCGATGTCTGTACACGGGACTACGGATGAATCAATGTGCTGTATGTGAGTTTCTAAGCTCCTGCGTAAAGTGGTTTGCTCACTTGAAGGTCTTTGCGCGTCTGGATCTTCTGACTGATGACGAACATCTTTTTTTCTCGGTCAATACGCTGAGACAGTTCATTATACTGTAGCATTCGCTGCTTGGCCAGTTTCTGTTGGATGTCCCGATTATGCATCATCATTTAACAGCATAAAAACACAAAAACAGACAAGAATAAATCATCCTCTGGAGAAATGGAAAACTCACTAACAATAGATATTACCGGCCTTAAATGGACCCACATCAAATGTATTGTGCTGACAGGTAAAATACTATTGGCTGCTATACTGGAAGGCAAAGACAAACATCTCAGAGAGCAAGATGGTGGTCAGTTCCAGTAATGTCCTGTAATGGAGCAAGCCTGTGTACGGCATCAGGCATACTGAACAAAACAGGCACCAACCTGTACTGTTTTTAGTTCCACGGCTCCCACAATGCTCTTGTTCACCAGGGTATCCAAGGTAGGTCTGTTATATGCTCGGTCAACAAGTTCGGGCACTGTGTTCAGGTGTGTGATAAGGTCAAACTCCTCCACTGGGAGAGAAATTACAAGATACTTTTAGTCATATTAGTTACATACAAACAACAATGCAACACTCCTGCGAACGAGCAAAGTAGTGAATAAAGTATGTGTGCCCTTAGTGAAAGACAAAAATAAAAGATCTATATATTAGAAAAGACTGAAAAAGGATTTATATCTAAGAAACTCCACTGAATCCTAGGACATCAGGTCTGCAGAAGCAGGTCTACATTTCTATCTTACCTTCTTTCGTGGTGTCCACAAAAAAGGTGTGCGTATTTCTCTGTTTACCATCTGCATCCAGAAGATGCAGTTCAGACTTCAATCTTTCGATTTTCTGGAGAAGAAGGAAGCTTTTGTCTTTCTTGCCAAACTCTCAAACCTCAACTACATAAAGCCATTTTACATTCAAAGATCAACTGTATGCATGAAAGTAACTAATCCCTGTTGGCGGTGTTGCTGCTAGCTGAGGACAGGCTCTTACGTTAGCCTCGGATACACGCTTCATTTCCACATATCTGATGTCCTGAGTCCTCATGACTTTCTTCTGTTCCTCAGTCATCTCTTCGTCTTTCGTTTTAACCACATGAACTCCATCCTAACAGCAAACAGCATCCAACAATAAGTGGAACGATGTAAGAAATAAACTTTTGTCATGATTTAGAGCACAAGCTCCAACATGAACTCTATGATGGAGTGTAAAGCAAAAACATCATTCATTCTTCAGTCAATGTCAACCGTTTAAAAATAGTAAGGGTGAAAAAACGTAGACAGAAGCTTGATGCAAACTCCACAGGAGTTCGCAATCAGAAGTGATACATGTGAGAGAAACGACAAGCATTATCAACACACATACTCCCAGGATCTTAGATGCCTGATGTCAACTAGTCAACAATGTGCCCAGGCATGCATTAGTTATTGACATCTGTGGGTCCATAGATGAGCAGTCAATGGTGTGTCCACAAGCAGACACCGATTAACAGTGTGTCCACAGGTGATCACATAAGTAACTGCTGAGTAAAGCTCACCTAATCTGCATGAGATTGTCTGAGGTTCTGGGAACTAAAATTAGTCAAACACTAGCAAACAAAGTCAATCGCACAGGGCACACCCAAAAATCCACTGTGTCATGCATTGCTCTGATTCCTCTATATAATCATGTAAGGTAGGCGAGAACTAAAAGATAATGGAATACATACTTTTAATTGAGAGTGTATCATTTTAAAGTGAAATTCATCTGGGTTCTTGTCCATTGCCTTTTTGCGCAAGGCATTAAGGGTTCTCTGTTTACGATGGTAGTCACTATATTAAAAATATAAGGAACAAAAGTCATATTAAAACCAATTATTCATAGGCAACTACATGTGAATTAATACTTAATGTACAACCAAAAAAGGAAACCCAAAGGTACATCAAAATGAATACACAAAGCTTCCTTACTCTGCTCGAAGTTTGTAGTCCTTCTTCTTTTCCAAGAGTCCTAAATTCTTCCTGAATCCTGGCTGCGTGTAATAAAAAAAAAAAGAAAAGAGAAAAAAAGACCATTAGTTATTAAACTGGTTCAGTGTATACACCACAAGCTCCAGCGTTGGGGTCAGGAGGCCAGCTCCTGAATCACAGTAGTACTAGGCATTATCACTCGTTATTAACCTTTACGTTATTAAGTCATTAACCATTATTGCCAGCTTGCTAGCTAGTCATTTTAATTCCCGCTTGGTTGTTAACAAGAAGAGAGCTAACGTAGCTAACCAATAAGATAATAAGATATCTTAGCTAACTACCTACACAGGCTGTTCCACAGAAACGACCGCTTAACACGAAAAAAGTTTTCATTTAGTGAAGGGGTTGCTAATATTAGCGTAGACATGTAATTAAGCCAAGTTTGATTACTTCATTACTTACATAGCCGGTGAGCTAGGTAAGTGTTTGCTTTGCTACCATATTTGCTAACAAGGTCGCTAGCTAATATATGCTAGCTGTCTAGCTACCGAATCTGAGCAACAGGAATCTTTCTAAAGTAACAAATTGGGCATTACCTGAGACCGTTCTCTGTGCTCCCGCTGTTTAGATTTCATTGCTTTTCTAAACGAAGACATGGCTGTAAATATAAAGGTCAAATTTACTGAAAAGGCTCAGTTGATCTGTATATGGAACTGCCTACGTTCACGTGTGCGCTGGGTGGCTTTCAACAGCTCACGTTTCTCACCAGCAGATTCTATAGCGTCGTTGAACGCCGTACTGCTACAGACTAGTTAATAATCAAAATAAAATGGCAAATAAAAAATATATATTATTACAAGTATTTGAATACAAAACTATTTGATCAAATAATGTACATAGGATTTACGGACACAGAAAATATCGCGTTACAAATATATAACAGCATAGTAGTATATCCGTAAGCAAAATATTGACATGTTATAGAATATTCGACTCAGTCAAATAAATTATTTATAAAATAATCCTTTGCCTTTGAGTGTCCTTTGCGCTCAATTGTTTTTACAACTGAACATTTGGATAATTAACAAATAACAAATTAACAAATACATAATCTCAACAACAGGGGGCAGTATATTCCATACGTTAACCTATCTTGTTTCAGGGTAACTGCTTGAGAGAGGGAGAGAGAGATACAAACATACATTCACCTTTTTGATTTACAGCAAATCAGCAACCATGTATGGACAGAAAAACTGTATATTTAAACTGCTGTTCTCACTGTGACACATTTGGATTAAATCCTACAGCTGGCTCTGCTCTTCATCCTATCTCTCTTCCACTGTCTGCATCTTTGCCGGACACTGAGCATACACCAGCACGTTCACTTTATATGGCCATCCGATCAGTGGCATTCATCAAAGGAATCTATTTTGTCATCTGTGTTGCATAAACTAGGGGCTAGGGGAAGATCTCTATAACAAACACCGGGTGTTGAGCCACTGAGTTTATATGTCTTGGCAGAAGCGCTGACACTCAGAATCACTTTGATCAAAATAATGAAGGCCTACATCTGTCAGAGAGATTGGTTAACACTAACAGATAATAAGTTTTGTTTTTCTGAAAAGATTTTTTTTCTAGGTCCCAGACCCCCAAACTTGACTCTCATCCAGACAGACAGCTTCCATGTATCAATGTGAGAAACCTCAGAAAAAGACCCCAGTGATGATAGACACCTGTTTGAGGCGGGTCGTTACGCTTGTTCACTCCGTCTCTGCTTCCTGGCATGATGTGGAGCAACATGGAAAATAACCCTGTGGTGTGAAAACGTGAGCAGAACATGTGACAACATCCACTCCACTTCTACTTTCCTTTGCTCAGGAGAAGAGTAATTACTTAAAGCTGAGCTTCCCATGTCAATCTTATTCATTATATGTGAAATATTTCACGCTTGTTAAAAGCTCTACACTAAACACTGAAATCTGCCTTTACATTTCTGTTTCACAGACAATTAGGCATAGCTGTAATAATAAAATTACACGCTCCATGAAGCCGAGCGCTTCTGCAGTCCTCCTCTTGGCTTTGTACATACAATGGAGCAGCCCGCTGACAGGGCAACCACATCTGTAAACACACCTGAAACAAAAGAACAAGAAGAAGAACATACACATCTCATCTCCACCCCCACGTTCCAGGCAAACATGTCTTATAATGGCCAAGGACTTGTTTTATATGTATGGGTTTGCACAGCATGCAGAGTGGTTTGTGGCTAAAGCAAAATAGAATGGAAACACTTTTTTTCTTTGTAATGGCCTGCTTGTTAACTGACTGACCTGACTGATTAAGTTTCCACCCCCATGATAGGCCATATAGCTGAAGATGCATGAAACCACGGTGTCTTGTTGACTGTTCCTGGCGAAACTGAACCACAGCGATGCATGTAAACATTTGATTTGGCTGACGGTGTCTTAGCCTATGCATTCTCTGATGTTAGCCAGGTTGAAGATGAGCTAGTGTTTAGCCGAAGGCAAACGCACATGACAGACCATGGGGTCACTGGTTTATGGTGGGTCAGGATGTCTGGAATGCCATCACTCGGCAGATATATTAGTGTTTGGTTTCTTTAATGCAAGCTTGTGAAAGTAACACAAGTGATGTGATGCTGGTGGGCAGGGAACTGGAATGTCTCCTCCAGCCACAGCAATGCTCCCCCTGCCCCCCACCCAGAGGGTAAGGACATTATCAGCAGCAGCAGGGGCCCAGTCCCCCCCTCATGCCCCATGTATATGCCATAGGCTTTTGAAAATGCTGCTCTATAAAAGAGATCAACTGAAGGAGACTCTGGAGTCTGTCTTGTGGCATACACTAATGAGTCTTCAGAATCAGTTAAGAGCATTCTGGGAGTTAAGAGCATTCTGGGTAGTACAGTGTGATTGGACCAGCAGTTCACAAAGGGGGGTGATGAATGAATGACTCTAGGGGATTTCCTGTCAACAGGGAATGTTTTCATTAGCTGATAAACACATTACACTTCCTATTTCTTTCCTAAGAAGCAATATAGCGCAAGTCCCATTCCTCCCAAAAAGGCCCTTTGCGTAATTTATGTAACAATGTATATATGTAACAATCTTTATTTCCTTTAAAGGAAAGAAGGCTTATTACAGCCATCGGTCCTCCTGAGCTATCGGCAGTACCCTGAAGAGGGGTCTGTAGGAACTTCAGGCAAACTCGTTTACTAAGCTGACAATGTAAATGTCATGTATGCATCAGGTCAGCAGTTTGACAGCTGGAACTCGAAACTGTTTATGGATCTGGTGGTCCTGACCAAATGAAGTGGAACCATCTGGCAGACAGCAGGGAGTACAAAGTTGTCTGGGTGCAGAGTGAAGGATTTCTAATGATGTCGTGTGCTTTGCTCGCACAACTCATATATGCTGTGTACGAGTCTGTATGAAGCCTTTAAGTTTTAACAATTAACAACTGTCGATTTCGTCCTCGTCATAGGTGTTTTTGGAACACCTGCGGACGGTCCGATGTCCAATGAGATTCCCAACGGAGGAACACCGGAGGCGGGTCGTCTTCGTTAACACCTTCGGGTGATTGTCATCAGCTTCCTCGATTTTGCACGAGCGAGATGGCGTCCCTGTGTTTGTGTTAAGCCCTTTTATTACGCCTAGTTGACATCTAAGGAGATTTGAGCTTGGGGACTTTAGGTTGGGCGATTTTAGCGCATAGGAAATGGTCTTATGCAATGTTTGCTGTCTTCCCAAAGCCTGCGAACGTCGGAGGTGCCCTGTTTAGTTGTGTTAATTATGTTGAGTGGTAAACTGAGCAGATAAGACGGGTCACTCAGCACATCGTGTGTCACTGTAGGTGTTCTACATTGTTGAGCTTCATTAGGTAAGGTTTTTCCTTCTGATAGGGAAGGTTAGTTAAATTTTGGTTTGTTCCGTTAGTGGTATGTTAGGATAGTTTTATTTTTTTTTGGTTTTGTTTCTTTTATTGGGTGCTGCTCTTGCCCATATTTCCCTCTGAAGTTTGCCCAAGATGAACTTTAGAGGAAAAGTCATTAAAAAGATAATGTTTGGCTCTATCTGGTAATGTTCTGATTGTCTCGTGTGTATATTCATTTTTTTTGCTTCATTACATTTGCCACATTGTGTTGCTGCTCCTTCAATGGCCTAGACCTAAGCATAAATGTGTTTGGGGGGGGGGGGGGGGTTGTAACAATAAGTGAGGCTCCAGTATTGGGCTATGCTGTTTTCATCATTTGTTTTGTCACCATGTAGTCAGTGATGATGAATTTGCCTCATCAGGCAGTGATGCAGTTGGTGAGTCCACTCTCCACTAGATATCCGTGGTTGTCCAGGATCTTGTCAGACGTATCGACTTTCCTCTCTCTATTTAGTTATCTCAGGTTCTGCCATGCCTTCTAAACAAGCTGCGTGATTTTGACGGCTCAGGACAATGTCAGCATGAAGGTATCTGAAGTAGCATATGCTGGTGACCACAACAGCCTCAGCCGTGAACATGATGACAAGTCCTGACTCACTATGCAGTACTGTTTTATGGAGCAGGGCGTGTTCAGAGTGTCTGGTGGGAGTGGAGTCTGTCGGCTCGACAGGCGTAAGGTGAGCAAATCCCCCATCTAGACCAAAGGTCTTGAGCTTGATAATCAATGTGATGGTGGTGAATGCTGAACTGGAATCAGTAAACGGCATTCATGCATTGTTTTCTTCTCAAGCCTCTCAAAGCAGTGCATTGTATTGGGAGCTGAGGAAATGTGATTGTGGGGGTTTTGCCACCATAGTCTTCAGATTAGGGCAGCATCCTGGACAGGGATAGATTTAAAATATCAGTGACGGAGGCCCAGTAGACAGACCCATGCTCTGAGCATTTGGCTTGGTACAGGGTCGTATATCAAAGTTATGCAGGCATTCAATCTCATGAGAGGACTTCATTGTCAGTAGAACCTGTGACCCTTCTGGCACAAATGTGATGTATGTATTTGGCACGGAGGTGTCAGTGCGTCTTGCACAGGTGGCTTTGTCCTTGCAAGTCAGTGATTGGCCAAACTCCATTCCACACCTGTTGTGGTTCTTAATGATTACAGAAGTTATTCTCACTTTTGTAGTTGCAGATTTGATGATGTTATTCTGGTGATCCCAGCTGCTTTGTGTGAAAGCTTCCTTGCAAAAGTGTAAAAAAGAATGAACATGCATTACTAATGGTGGACTGTATGGCGAAATGGTATACAATGCTATAATGTACTTGAACAGAGAAATTCAGTGTTTGTAAGCCCTGAATATACTACTTGAGCACTGACCCAGACATCTACTTAAAGCTTTATGGTTTATCAGTGTGAGGTGTTCCATTATCAGATTAACCACATACAAATTACAAATACAAATTATTTGGTGGAGGGGGGATTATGGTGTGGGGTTGTTTTTCAGGAGCTGGGCTTAGCCCCTTAGTTCCAGTGAAAGGAATCCCAATGCCTACCAAGACATTTTGGATGGGTGAGCAAATACTCTTGGCAATATAGTGTATGTGGTTAATCTGATAATGGAACACCTCACACTGATAAACCATTAAGCTTTAAGTAGATGTCTGGGTCAGTGCTCAAGTAGTATATTCAGGGCTTACAAACACTGAATTTCTCTGTTCAAGTACATTATAGCATTGTATACCATTTCGTCATACAGTCCACCATTATCAGATTAACCACATACACTATATTGCCAAGAGTATTTGCTCACCCATCCAAATTATTTGGTGGAGGGGGGATTATGGTGTGGGGTTGTTTTTCAGGAGCTGGGTTTAGCCCCTTAGTTCCAGTGAAAGGAATCCCATTGCCTACCAAGACATTTTGGACAATTCCAGGCTCCCAACTTTGTGGGAACAGTTTGGAGCTGGCCCCTTCCTCTTCCAACATGACTGTGCACCAGTTCTCAAAGCAAGGCCCATAAAGACATGGATGGCAGAGTCTGGTGTGGATGAACTTGACTGACCTGCATGGAGTCCTGACCTCAACCCGATAGAACACCTTTGGGATGAATTAGAGCGAAGACTGAGAGCCAGTCGTTTTCGTCCAACATCAGTTGACCTCACAAATGCACTCCTGGAAGAATGGTTAAAATCCCCATAAACACACTCCTAAACCTTGTGGACAGCCTTGCCAGAAGAATTGAAGCTGTTCTAGCTGCAAAGAGTGGACCAACATCATATTGATCCCTATGGATTAGAAATGGGATGTAATGGGAAGGTGAGCGAATACTTTTGCCAATATAGTGTAGCTGAATCACATTTCCAACATTGTGCACCGGGTATATTCATATGGATACTAAATGAACTTCTCAACTGAAAGTTTGCAGACTTTTGATTTAGCTTAACCTGGTATTGGACTATGGATTAGATGCTTTTCTTTTCAGTGCATGAGAAACAAGGCCGCATTTGTCCTCTAATTTGATGTGCAGGCCTGTGAAGGCTACACCACAGTGTGTAAAATTAGAATTTAGAAATTAGAGAGTGAGAGAGGAAGAGGAAAGAGCAATAGGAAATGCATACACACTCTTACGCAGAGTGATCTTTTACTAACAGTGTGAAGCAAAGTAATTCGAGTGACCTCTGTTTAGAGGAACAAACTCTTTTGACTTTGTTTACTGTTTCATGCAGGACACTCCATGCAAATAAATCAAAACACCATACACCAGCTTCCCTCTTTCACAATATCTCTCAAAGTTCACATTCTTGAGAACAGTCTTGGGTAATGGCTACTTCCATGTCCTGGCACAAGCCCACTGCTTTCATGTGTCCATTTTAAAAGGACAGTTTTCCTTGTTAGTTCCCCCATGGCTGAAATGAAACCTTGAGGTTTATATTTACTTAACGTCCACAGTGGGAATATAACCTCAAGTACTAAAGAGTAGGGACAAAGTGGCTCCTGTGGTTTCTGTAAGACATGAGCAAGAGCATTCCAGCTACCTAGTCTCTGGTGGAGTTACTAGGGGGAAAACCACCTTCTTCTTGTGGTAATCGTTAATATGAAAATCTTGTCACTGACGTATGCAAAATGGTATCATAATATCTTAGATTGTTTATGCTTACACCTTTTTAACACCTTTGTCTTTATATCATGTTGTTCAAAAGGAAAAAGACTGCCTGGAGTATATGGGGAGGTGATGCGTGTTATTACTTACAGTTGTATGAAACCAAGAAAATAGTAGGCGTTTTCTTGACAACAGGTTCTGCATGGTTCTACTCTAAAGCTACAAAGTCTTTTCTGGTCTTGTACATATAAAATAAACATATTATATAAGTCCTTCAAAGTTATGACAAGTTAACAAATCAATAACGTAGTGCAAAGCGGCAATTAAACGTATTCATTGCCATGAGATTGTTCTCCCAATCTAGGTATGAGTTAACAGGTCATGTCTGCAGAATCTAGTAGCCTTTCACCCATTAAGTGCATCACACGTTTGTATTCTATAGAAATGCATTTAACACAGATGTCATTAACATTTTGTACAATATTCATTGTAACTATGACTTGTCGGCAAGAGAGACTTTTTTTACAACTGGGGCGGGACCTTGTGACTCACCAACTTCCTTGGTAGGCTATAGGAACACATGGAACTGTTGAACGCTATCACTCTTCGTTTAGGCTTGGGGAAAGAGCAGAATACTCCCGTATGCGTCCGAGAAATCGTTACAAGGAATAGGCACTAAAGAAGAAACAACTTTTTCATGTTCAAGAACAGAGTGCCAACAGCGACGTTGTTCAATACTGAGGTAGTGCATACTACGCTACTTTTATAGGTAAGCGCAATTATTTTTCTGTCTTAGACCGCTTTCTCGCTTTACGTCAGCGGACCATGTAATACCCTCACTGACAACCCATTATTTCTGTTAATCTTTTCTTCGGTAACCAAAGTTTAGATTCTACATGTGTACTGTATACTATATTCCATAAACTCTGACTTTTTGTTGTTTATATACTTCTTTTGGACGGTTACTTGTAAATCGTCCGTCTTCAGTGACACAAATAACCTGAATCTTTGAAGTTTACTTATTTTCTTAACGAACGCCTTATTCTCTTATAGTACAACGCGATGTTTGTATAGAATTTAAGTTTAGTTGAGAAAATGCTGACGCCCTCAGCACCTGTTGAAACGTTTCCCTGATAAATAACCAGGCTACACATTTCCTGTCCAAAAGAAAAACACAGACAATAAAATAATTAAACACAGCTTGCGTGTGCCTAAGGTGTATGTATAAGGTGATTAATACTGATGGATGGAGTACTGATTGCCTAAGGACATGTACAATTCAGAGGCCTGACTCTAATTCTAAGGCTTTGCATACATTTTAAAGAGTTTTAAAGAATAAAAAGCCCATGTTTAACCATATAGTTTTTATTTTCAACATGTAGCGATTGTTTTTCTGAGTTGTGTCATTAGGGCGCTCATGTCAGAGACTACGAACTTGGCTGTTCCTCTCACCGCACTCCTCTGTTCATATGTAAAGAATTTCCATCCCATTGTAAATATTCACCACGCATGAATAAAAGAGCGTACTGTAAAGGAAGTGGCATTGCATACTGATTAATGTTCTTTTCATATTGGACAGGATTTGTCATGACACACCTGGAATCGAACGGGCTGGGTTCATTAACTCATTTATGACTCATAAGAATCGCAAGGCTGCACCTCAGTGAATCAGATGCCTGCATCTTATCTCACACTGTTATAACGTGAATGCTTTGGCTTGAGTAACACAGGTTGTGACTGTGTGTGCACACAGAAGAAAGGTAACCACTATAACACAGCAGCCAAGTGAAAGGAACAAAACACAAGGGAAGTGTGTTAAAATCGCACCAGTGATGAACTAACTGGAGAGGAGTGTAGAGAGAACAGGTGCTGACTTCCTGTTAGTTTCCTCTTTTGTTCGAACCTCAAGCCAAACTCCCCTAACTGGCAGCTGTCCAGAGGCATCCTGTGAGCATCACAGCTGGTCGTTAGCCCACTGTAAACACCTTCTTAAAGAGCTTTTACTGGTTTGAGGTAGAGCACTTGCGTGTGTGTGTGTGTGAGTTGGCATAGTATGGGATGAGAAGTGTTTTTTATTAAGGCACGCTTTAGTGATTGAGAAACAAGTGTAAATCACCCCTTTAAAACTGAGTTTTAGCTGTCTCAAGTACATGCAACAAAATTACTGAGCCATCTGTGTATCTCATCCAGAATACCTGACTGCACCACGACTGAAGATTCCACCAGCATCTAAAACCATACTTGTGAAGCAGGTTTTCTGCTTTGTGGAGTTTTTGTTTGTAGTTGTGTCTGTTTAAAATATCATACTGAATCCGAACCAAAATTATACTCTTAGAAAAAGTGCTACCTGGAAACACTTTAGTTTGAGTTCTTTCCTTAACTTGAAGGTCTTTCGTGGTGGCAAAAGAACGTTTTTCTTCTAGAAAAACTTTTTTTTTAGAAGAGTAAATTTGAGTTTACAATATACCAGCAGTAAACAACAATAGCTCACAGAGTGAGAAATATTTTTATTCGGCAGTGGCCAGGGTGACTGTGGAATTATTTCATATTGTGATATTGCACATGTGCTTATTATTTACGAGACTAGCCATTAGCCTGTAGGCCTGTTTAAATTGCAGCCACAACAAAGTGGGCAAAGCAGAGACAGGGATAAAACTCAACTGAACATAGTAAATCTGGATTAGATTTTAATCAGAGCACATGTAGAATCGGATTAGGTCATAACTCATCAGTGTGTAAAGTATAAAATTTTCTGTCCCTTTCAGTGATCATAATAGGTTTTTGTGTCAGCTATTTAGATGTTGAAACCTTTGTTTTCTCCTTTAACTGTTTCCATTCTGGGGTAATGAATCAAAAAGTCTATAAAATCTCCACCCCCCCTATGTAAATTTCACGTCTGGTATTTGAGTTCTGACAGAAGCTGAGAGGCTGAAAATGCATTTGTTTGTGTTGTCTGTCTCCCTCTCGTCTTTGCTGGTCGAGCCTGTGAGACTCCGGTGAGCCTCGGCCATAGTCACATTCTTTCAGTGCAGCATGTTTTTGTAAGGTTAGTCTTTCCCCGGCAATGGAGCGCTGCCATCGATAGTGTCATCCTAAAGGGAGAGCAGAGTTGGACACGTGGGCCATCCCCTTTCTGAAGTTGATCTTTCATTTAGTTTCTTTTTTTCTTCTTTTTTTAAATTTTACCCCAGTTTCTCGGTGGCCATGACTCTACTCTTGGCACATGGTGAGGACCTGGCTTTGGTAGCACACATGGCGTTCCTCTCCGTTCCTGCTGAAGGAGAGAGCAGCTTGCTTGCTCCCTCCATGTTTCCTCGTCCCCAGCTTGCCTTAGTGCTTCCTTGCAAATTCCACAGTACATGAGTGCAAAGCCCAACTTGTTATAAAGGACAAGTTGGTTCAGACATGAAATGGATTCAGAAGTAGTTGTGAAAAACAGAGTTCAGATGAGACTTTTTATTCATGAATTCCCAAGACATTAACCGCTGCTGTTAACAGTGTCTTGTGCCACAGCTATTTATATAAAAAGTCAAAGAACAGAATGTAATTCTTGAACCAAGCAAAAGAATGTGTGCCTTTTGTGCTTATTATCTATGCGCTGCAGTTTGCATATCTCAATTGGAATACTGTTGACTGGAAGTAATGAGATTCCGCAGAGGAAGTGGGCGTGGCTTGTGCCACCAGCTAGACGTGGGAGGAACTGGGCGTGGTTTAATCTCTTCTTGCGCACCACCTCGTTTCCTCTTATGTCTTCCATCTTCTTGGCTGCAGTGGCGTGGGGGCACGTGTCTGACACTCGGGGGCCTAGCGGGGGTGATGAATGGTGGGATGTGACCTCAGGCTTCCTGCACTGGGGGCTCCAGGTGCTGCTGCCGGGCTCTGAGTGGCCGGTGGATTCCTCCCTCGCTGGGGAGGCGATGGCTGCAACCGGACCCTTTTGATTTGGGCCTCGTGGGAGGCAGTGTGCTCCGTCTCCATCGCTGTTGTCCTGTTTGTTTACCCTCTCTCTCTCTCTCACAGCCTCTCTTCCTCTCAGCTCTGCTGTCCACATGGACGCTGGCTGCTTATGTCACTTCCTCTGCTTTAAGCGTACTTTTCCATCTTTTCCTTCCAGCTTTTGCACTTTAAAAAAAAAAAAGCCTTTCAGATGCAGTGCCTGCTCTGATCTCGGTGAAGACTTGCTATTGTTGGGTGCTCGGACAGTAATATACGACCTTAATGTTTGTGTTGACTATGCGCTTTTATTCTTAAACACATGGAAGTGACTAATATGTGGCAGCAGACTCTCGTGGGTGTTCTGCAATGTGACTGCAGCTCTGGCACAATCAGACACAACAGCTGTTTCAGTATGTTGTGCACATGTGCGGAGGTCTGTGCCACTCAGCCCCCAGGCCCTGACTCACAAACTGGCTCTCACCAAAGCCTGATCTGATGGATGTGACAAGACTCGCAGGTCACAAGCAGTCATGCCGTCATTCACAGCAAGACATCTGTCTGCCATTCCTCTGTCTCATGTGGCTTCGTCAGAGAAGGAAGCCTGGAGCCAACATGCCAATGTGTCTAGCCCTGCAATAGCCACGCACTATCCGGGCCACGGCCTGCGATAGCCACGCCCTGCGATAGCCACGCCCTGCGATAGCCATGCCCTGCGATAGCCATGCCCTGTCCGGGCCCCGCCCTGCGATAGCCACGGCCCGCGATAGCCACGCCCTGTCCGGGCCCCGCCCTGCGATAGCCACGCCCTGCGATAACCACACCCTGTCAGATTCTCGCCCTACAATAGCCACGACCTGTAGGAGCCACAGCCTACAGGTTCCAACTTTAAACCCTCACAAAAGATTTGCCTACTTGGCACTCATAAAGTAGTATGACTGTAAGATTTTCCTAGAGTCTCGGGGGGGAATACGTGTGGGTGATGGTTGAGAATGCTATAATAGTCAGGTCCAAAGCAAATAATAATTGAGGTTTAAAGGAGTTGGAAAACCATGGGGACTGATCCAGTGCAAATTGCTGCAGGATTACCAGTGTACTATTGATATGTTGCATTATAAGACAACTATAAATGAGAATGTGAAATAACCGGTTGCACACACTATGTGCAGAGAGACATTTCATATATTCTTGATGCTAAATGACAAATTTTAAATGTGCCAGTCTATGAATGCATAACTTTGAGCCTCTTTGTACTGGTGTGACTGGTGTTTGGTATGCAGTCCACCTCCTGTCTGTGTGGTTGGGTTGGCGTATAGATATCTCGGAGACCCTGGGATCAAGATGAACCATTAAGAAATGTCCAACAGCTTAGTAGCCGGTACAATCTGCCAAAAACAAGTAGGCCAGTTTGCTGTACTTCGGAGCCGACGTCAATGATATTAAGTCACTGTCATTGTCTAACAAGGCACTTACATGCGGTAATCACAGTCATGACGTGTTGGGAGAACGTAATTTGTTCCCACAGAGCTTACTGTTTGTCCCACATCACTACTGCATATCATGAAAAGTGTGCCTGACTACCACTCAATACACACACACACACACACACTTAAAGAGAGTGCCAAAATTGGATTATTAGTACTGATTACTTCCCAACACTTAATTAGCCTGCACATCTGTATGGCATGAGAGCAAATGACTGTGACATCATGGGAGATGAGGCGTAATCGGAGAAACGCCACACATGTTTCCATTTTATGAGTGTGTGTGTGTGTGAAGTTGCATGTGTTAACATATGCCTCAGTTTTGTTATTTCTGGAGTCCTAAACAAACCTAGATTTTAACAGCAGACAGCCTGTTATAATCTTCAGTTATGCACAATGGATTGGTTCACCCCAGCTGACCCACAGAGTGTGTGTTGAAGGAACGCACTAAAAGCTGTTCACTTGCATACTTTACTGTTTTTGACTCTCATCCCTGTTGAATTTATATCAGTGTTTATTTGGTGCACAGCTGTGCATGAGTGTGTTCCCCTCTGTTAAGTAAACTCTGCAAAATCCTTTTTGTGGATTCTGAGTCCTGGTCCCATCGTGACTGTGGGACCATGCACCTCCGCCGCCACGCGCTCCGCCTCGCTCAGGACGTGATGAACTCCCCTCAAGAGCAGCGGGCTGAGACAAGCCAGCCATGCTGTGAGGGATGAGGTGTCGGCTGGACAGCGGTTGCTAGACCATAAACAGCCACGTTGTTCTCCAGCGCCCTCTTCTCCGACATACACGATGACCGGTGTTTATTGGCACCTCCTGGCCTCAGGTTGGCGCCGACGTAAAGGGCTCCGGGAGATGGCAGTGGTCCGTGGAGAGGAGATCGAGTGGAGGTAGATGTTTTCTCCTGTGTCGGAACACCTTGACAGGACTCTCTGGTTGTCTGCAGCCCCGGCTGGTCCTCTCACAGGAGCCCATAAATGGGAGAAAGTGTGTGTGGAGTGCCTATAAAAGGACGACGGCTGGTAGAGGATGGAGCTGATTTAGACCAGACGGCCTGCGAGAGTGTTTTCAAGAGGTCTTCACACATCTCCGTGCCAGCAGAGGAGAGGCTGTAAGGAGATGAGTGAAAAGGAGAGAGGTACCATGGGGCAGATGCTGACACAGCTTCCTACGCATACGGTCCCTGTTGACGTGGCTTCCTACAGCGGTCATGCGCACGGTTCCCAGTAGGTTACTCTCTAGACTACTGGTAGCATATCATGCTCTAATTAACAGTGACCGTAACAATGTGGGCTGGACACAGAGGAGGCCCCACAGTCCACGATGCTGCTGTGATCTTCCCAGCGAGTCAGCAGGAGAGGCGCTGAAGCCAGGAACGCTGGAGGAGGTGCTCGCCAGGGAGACGCTGTACTCTGTCCTCCTTCGGACATGGTCACATGATGCAGGCTGAAGCGATGGTGCTGTCACGAGCCCAGATAATTCACTTTCATCACATTTATAGCAGTGCAGGTGCAGGCTTGGTGAGGTTGGAACACAGAGGCCCAATCTTGTCTGAAGAGTTCAGCACGACCAGACAGGCAGTGCCAACACCAAATCTGTCATATATTTCAATATATCAGTGATATATTTATTAATACTGTTTGGTAATGAGCAGTAATGCAGTGCTAGATTTCCCTGCTGTAATCAAATACTGTTCAGTGGATAAAATAACAACTAAATAGATTTTGCGTAGGTTACAGTTCTTCCATGCAGTAGTTCTGCCACTGAAACAAAGGTTCAGTATCTGTAAGACTAAATCCGTACTTTTGAAGGCTTGGTTTGAGACGGCCTTCTGGAGAGCGTGGCACCAGACACTACCTCAGATGACTGCCTTTCTGTCTGGCTCTGGTTGTCTGGCTGCCTGTATGTTCATTTGTCTGTGGTGAACTGCTCTGCTCTTAATCTGCTTTGGCTGCAAAATGCAGCACTGCACTATGGAATTCTGTTTTTCATAGGATTTTTAGAGTGGAAACAAAGTGCCCTCAAGGACTAGGCAACGTTTAATGGGGAATATGGACATGGTAATAGGGAATATGGACATGGTAATAGGGAATCTCCTTTGTCATCCATTTTAATTCCTGGACTGTATGTAGAATCTGCAGAAAACTGGGAATGGATAAAAGGACCTGGAACAAATATGTCTGAGGTGGGCTTGCTGACCGCTTAAAAGGCAGAATCATGTATTTACAGTGACTTTGGAGAGAGGCTGTTCGAGTTTGATTAGCAGTAAGATAGTGAGATCTGATTGGACATCTACATAATTTACCCTCGTTATCTGTGTTTACCAAGCTACCCGCACGCAATGTTTATTCAGACAAAAAAAAAGGACTTTGCATTTTATCACCAGCAATGAATTAGGCAGCAAAGACAAATGGTGTTTTGCATTGCTGCATGATAAAGAGTGTACCATGTGACCCAAAGAGATAACAACATGATGGATTGCAGCTTCTCTTCCTTTGCAAAGTCAAAAACTCATGGCCACCCCAGAAAACCAAGAGCTTTTTAAAGCCCTGACTGAGGAGCTTTCCTATTCTTACACTCTGATAGTCACCACACGTGACTGATATCTTCCTCGTATTGGATACGTCTGCGTGAACTAAATTCATGCACCCTGAGAAGGTTCACCCCTTCACTCCGCAATGGTGAGGCTGACATCAACGCTAAGCGCTTCAGTTGAACGACGGCCTTACTTAAGAGAAGCACAAATCGTCTCCACGGAGACGAGTGCTGCCGTTTTTGTTTGCTTAAGGAGTGTAGCGTAAGCGTAAGATGCCAGTGGGCGGAGTCGTGGGCGGAGTCACGGCCAGGGCCAGCCATAGGCTGTGGGAGCCAGGCGTCTGTGTCTGAGGTAACGTCTCCCGCACTTGCTGGCACACGCGTGCCTCTGCATCTTAACGCCACGGAACGACAGAGGAAGTTAAAGGGGGTTGGGGGGCCGTGGAGGTGTGATTTATGGACACCTTTTGAGGCGTGCAGGCCCGCCTTCCGCACGCCAGAGCTCGCTGTACGGTCCCTGGTGCACGGCGAGGAGGGGGAGTGGGCGGGGCTCTGGGGGCGCTGACCTCCACAGCCGTCCGAATTCAGATGCACGCTTCCTTAGTTTCTGGCCATTCATCAGGATGTATCTGGCCTTGAGATAAAATGAACGATTGAGGGCCTTTTCCCCGGGGCGAGTTTTACTGCACGTGACCGTCTCCCCCCCCCCAACGTTCCTCCCCTGAACGATAGAGAGAAAACAGGGAGAAGGGAGAGAGTGAAAGTGGTGGGTTTTGGGTCGGGGCCTCTGAGAGTCGTAGCAGTGGAGCGTACGAGACGTGTTTGAGCCTGAAGCGACGGACCGTGGAACGCAACACCCGCCGGACTTTTCCTTGACCGTACGTCACAAAAAAAATGTTTGTTGCTAAGGTTGCATTTCGCCAGTTCTCGGTATTTTGTAAAAGTCTGACTGATTTGTTCATGTAAATCAATAAGGTGTCTGCAACGTTTAGCTGTCATTTCTGTCGTTAGCTGTCATTTCTGTACAGTCATTGTGGCTCAGTGAAACAAATCTAACAGTATTTGATGGACACGAGACCTTATCGGCCTTCTCCTTTGCTAAAAGTCTTCAAGACTCACATGGAGGCTCACGTCCCAGGTAAATAGTGCTTGGATGTGGCAGGAATTCTATCACATCCACATCCTTCTTACACTTGCTGTAAGAAGTTATCTAAAGGCTGTGTGGTTATGAGAGATCATGAGAGAGCCAGTCCTTCAGTTGTGGACATGTGCAGCTACTAGACTGAGTGGAAGCCCCGCACAGTAAATGAGCACACGCCTCACTGTGTGATTTATGAAGAGAACCACAGGCTGACTACCCTTGCTCATGTGTCCATGGAGACAAACGCACTGGACTGTAATGGGAATTACTATGAATTTATTTCATTTGGACATTCATTTGGACATTTATGGGCGTTTTTTGGCCCGTGTCGATAATCATCTGGCCGGCCCACTGAGGAGCGTGGGCTGAGCCGGGCGCTGTGTTGAACCATGTTTGTGACTGAACAGATCAAATGAAGCTAATTGGTAATAAATCAGGAAGTGTGTTTTTCAGCATGACTCATTGGGAAGCCTGCTTGGAGGGAGATAGAGGGTCGCAGAGGCGGCGGGGCACACAGCTGCTTCTAGTGTCAGCTCTTCCTCAACAGCTCCTCCATTGTGTCCCAGATCTGCTGCTGCTGGTGCTGTCATTCTGTTTGTTTTGGTGGCTTTGAATCCAGTAATGAATGTGTGTGTGTGTGTGTGTGTGTGTGTGTGTGTGTGTGTGTGTGTGTGTGTGTGTGTGCGCGCGCGCACGCTATCCGTTTTCCTCTCTCTGACTGGATGTGAGCGCTTCAGTATTGAGCATGAGGAGAAGGCTGTCCCGGCTGGGACCGTGTGTCCTTGTCCTCGTGTTTGTCTCATGCTGTGAGATAGCTGTAGGACACACACACACAGGAAGCTGAACAGCTCAACATATGTTTCCACCGTGGAGGCCTTTGGTGTTAACCTGAGATTAGTTTTGCTCTGTAATGTACAGCGTAGTGTGTGTAAGACCGGTGCTATTGGAGTGCTTCTACAGACATGCTGCTTGTTCTGCAGATGTCTCAAGGTCAGTGTTCAGTAGGAAGCCAGTCTGTTTTGGAGTCCACTTCAAAATAGCAGGTCAAAGGATAATATCCACCATGTGCTTATTACTGTAAAAAAGAAAAGAGCTCTCTTGTCAAGTCAGAAGAAGTCTGGGGCACCTCTTATTCAGTCTTTTATTCTCTAAAAGATCTTTGATATCCAGTCCTATGCCTTCGACTCAGTGTGTGTGTGTGTGTCTCTCTTTTATGAAATGATGTCTATGTGCTACACTGACTTCAGAGTTGCAGTGGTGATGGCAGACTTCACAGCTACACCTTTTTATTGCATTGAGGATCGCTGCACTGTTGGGCACTGTTTACACATTACCAAGGAGAAAAGTCATAAAGCTGACAGAAAAAGAAGCAGGAAATCGTGGAAATGACCTCTAATGCTTATTCATCTCCAGTCACTTCCTCTTCTGTAAAATTCCTTAACATTCTCTGGCATTTTTGATGTTTTTTTCCCTTCTGGCACCTCACCTTTGCCATGCTTAGAGAGAGAGAGAGAGAGAGAGAGAGAGAGAGAGAGAGTCTGCATCCTGAACTAGTACTAACATTACTGGAAAAGAAAAGAGTCACAGGGACTAAGACAGACGGGGACTAAGACAGACGGAGACTAAGACAGACAGAAAGAGAGAGTCAGAGAGGGAGAGAGAGAGAGAAAGTGAGATGATGATAAAGTAGTATAAGCAGGTTTACCACAGCTCTGGTGCATTAACCCAAAGGTCAGTCACTGCCATACCCACAACCTCTACCAGCAGCCGTATGTCAAGGGTAATTGCTTGCAGTTGTGGTGTGATTGCGTGTGGCCATCATCAGTTGGGCAAATCACTGAGCAAGCAACCACTGCACCTCCATTTCAGCTCCCATCCACTGGCCGTCCTGAATTAGTGCTTATGCATCAGAATCCACACTAGGAGAAGCCACTGATTCCAACACAGATTAGCAGCCTGCTCCTTGTGGCTCACACTTAGCACTGTGGCCTTTGAAATTAGAGTGCCCTTTAGCAGATATGCAGACTGCAGATGTCTCTCTTCATGGTGTGTTGTCCAAGCAAATGGATCAGTTGCCTTGCTTAGCGATGTCAAGGCATGGGAGTCTTGCTTTCACTGATCTGGTGTTTAATGACAGCCTCAGGTAGGGAAGAATGTTAGGGTTTGGTTTAAACCCTTTGGGTATGCATGAATATAAATCCACAGGTGATACTTTGTGAGGAGAGGGAATCTTAGAGTTAGGTTTACAGTGTAAGACATTTCTCATCATATCAGCAAATTTGATCTTCACATTAGATGTTCACATTAGTTGGTGTAGCAATACTCCATACCCAAGGCCTTGGGGATTTAGACATAACTGGCCATTCAGGGTTGCCTTGTAAAGTTGTTATGTCTGGCAGGAAGGAATAAAATGACTACATTTAGGTCAGGCAATAGCCTATCAGTAAGCAGTTTTGGCTATAGCCAAGAGTTAAAAGTGATTTAATGCTACTGATACTGCCCATTTGAATGACGGGTGTACTGTCTTAGACTTCAGCTGCAGAGAGAGATGTTGTCCTTGAAGTCTTTCCCAGGGTTCTTAACTGTTTGGGTCTATTTGGACCCTACAATTATGCTGTTGCATTATCAGTATAAACATGTAATTCACACAGGCCATTTCGGTCAGGCCAGGCTCATGGTCATTGTCACCCCTAAAAGCTGGACCTAAGCCCAGATATTCACTCAGCCTTTTGCAATAATGATTAATTTCTCATATTACAATTTATTTGTCTTGCTCCATGAAAAGATCTGTGTATATTTGTTCAAATGTGATTCTACTAGTAACACCAGTCAGCACACGATCAAGACAAGTGCTCTCAGGTCAAAAGTCTCTTTGACATATTATGTAGTTATGAACCACCACTCAGATTTAGAAACCCACCCTTTGCTTGAGGAAATGGTGTACAAATGCCCCGTCAGGTTTGCCAGACCACTACACCCTGTACTTATTTTCTGCCCGGTGTTTAAGAGGGATGGCTCCAGACGTCAGACTCCTAGCACTGCCAGACCCCTGAAGAGATCTGCTCAGTTCAAGGGGCTCTACTGGAAACTTTCATGCTGGACGTGCAACCAGTCTCTCCAGAAGCTCTTTGAGTAGATGTTCCAGCTGTTCAGGTTGCCATTACCCCCAGTTGGGCTTCAGTAACACCTAAGAAGGGCGTAGTTATTAGAAAGGCATAGTTATTGTATAGTGTTGGATTTTCTAGCTAAAAGGTGCTTTGGACAAAAGTTCTATCTCTCAAAAGTTTCTCTCTTAGAATATCCGAGATTGATTTTCACTCAGCATGTGGGTGATTTTAATGGTGACATTTGTACTCGGCTCATCAACAGCTTTACATTGTACTCATCCACAGTTCCACTGTGCCACAGTTCCTCAAGTATAACATACCTGATCCTCAACCGCCCATCAGGACATGTGGGAGGGACATTACAGCAAAAAGAACTGGGCTAGAGCTTGAGAACCAGCGTAATTAGGCCCCAGGGCAGTTCTTACTGATGAAAGCACAGGCCAGTCCTGTTGCAGTGTGCTAATGACAAAGGGAGGACAGTGACGACAATGGCCATTTTTGGTCATAAATGTTTGCTCTGTATGGTCAGTGGGAAAGGGAGGAGAGATAAGGCTCATGGGACTAGGGTTGTGTTTGTTTATTCTGGGTGGAATAATACACCCGTGGTCTCTCGTGCAGTTCCACACTGGCCTCTGGACACCCGTCCCCCCTGGGACTAGGGACACAGAGCCATCCTGCCACTCGGCCGCGATCTTCTACATTCCCCCTAACACTTCAGCAGGTTCTCCCTGCTGCTAAGCTCCCCAAACCTCTCTCCTCTCACTCTCCTCTCCTCTCTTTCTCCTCTCACCTCTCTCTCTCTCTCCTCTCTCTGTGTCCTTTTTCGTCTCTCTTTCTGCATTCCCCTCCGCCTGCTAAGCCCTGACCGGCAAAAATCACAGCAAAGTGTAGAAAAAGATGACCTTCTCCACATTCTCCAGGCGGTGACTCTCCCAGACCTCGTCTGGCACACTGCAGTCCACTGCATATTTCTGTCAATGGAAACCAGATGTGAAATTGTAATGTATGGCAGCATTTTTTTCCCTCCTTTTTCCTCAGAGAAATAGGTAGGCAGGACTTCTTTTGACCATCTCTACAGCTACAAATACAACATAAAACTGTGTCTATTTTCACGTGCTTGACTGATCTTGGCAGTAGACAGACTCGTTGAGAAGAAGAAAAGGATTTTTTTTTCAGAGCAACTGGTGCTGCTGCCTTCTATATGCATATGTCCATTTGGAATGGAGTGGGGTGTAACCAGTGAGCTCAGACAGAGAAAGGCAGGACAGATCCCAGCCGTGATTTCTTAAGACTGCTGAGTGTCGGATTTCTAAAATATTTATCTAGTCAGCAGCAATCTAAACTGCACATGTAGTCAGTAGTCCACACTATGCTGAGACAATGTTGTGTCCTTCCTATCAGTTATGCTCAGTTATGCTTTGTCTTTTTTTACAGTGGGATAATTTACACTAGGCCTTCATGTGATGGTGGTAATCTTGGACAGAATCTTTTTTTCCTTCTATTTTTTAGTAATTTTCTCTCTTTCTTTTTTTTTTCCTTTTTGGCCCACTGCTGCTCTTGTAAAGCTCTGCAACTCCACCTAAAATCCCCATGTAAAACATAAGCCACTCCTCCCCTGAAAGAAGAGTGGAGTCTTCTCTGACCCAGAGTGCTAGCTCAGCTAATGCCTGCTAGAAGACTGATGTGCACTGCTCTGTCACACTGGTACACTCATGTAGCACACTCATGTAGCACACTCATGTAGCACACTCATGTAGCACACAGACACAGCGACATGTCCGCTTACAGTTATAGTCACAGCTGCAGCAGCTTTCAGTGGTGACGTAGAGCTGCAGAGAGTCGGGGGCACCACAGGCTGAAAAGGAGGCTTCAGTCCAGGCCATTTGTTAAAGAGGGAGTGGAGGCGTCTGGGTGGAATGAGATCTCCCAGATCTCCCATGGCCTGGAGGAGCTCCCCAGTGCTCTAGGGTCTGCGGTTTGGAGCAGCGCTGCTTGGGACACACCTTCCCACCTTTCCTCTGGTTAAAAGCCAGAAAAATGACAAATTACACAGCTGTCAATAACAGCCCCCGCGGCAAAGGGCTCATTCCAGGTCCTTGATGTTTACGAGGTTTACCTTCAGTGGATGGGCCAGTGCCACCCTCACTAGCAGAAGGCTGTGTTTTTGGGCTCAGTGGAATGACAGGTTGCACCTTGTGTATGTCTGTTCCTCTGCCCGGCCCTGATCCCACAAATGCTAAAATAGCAGAGAGTCAAGGCCTCCGAAACGAGCCCACCCTGTTCAGCCAGACAGGAACACCTGCACGCTTTGTCAACGAGGCTAACAAGCTGCATGTTGTTAGTGTGATGGAGAGCAGTTTATGCAGTGAGACCCCGTGCAGGTTCAGCAGGTACATGTTGGCTTTACCATGTTACTATGCATTGTTTACCTGTTGTCTGGTGTTATGTATGCACCAACACAGTGTTTAGCAGTGGATGCTGGCTACAGCTGTTATGGTGGTTTTAAAGTATTACTGTGCTCTCCAACCAGATGGTGTCAAGTGCTAATTAAGTTAGAGTAGGAGTAGTAATTGAGTAAAAATGTAATGACATGAATGTAAGACAAAGCCTTCATCAGTCGCGCTTAAGTACACATTTTGAAAATTGTCAACTTCAAAAGGAAAGTGCTTCCAGGCTATTTTCTCCTCTGTGCTTTCAGTGACATTTTACTTTAAATAAGAATACAGTGCTTCCCATTGTACTTACGAGATTGTTTATCTTTTCAAAGAAATTAAAAGGATGGGAAAATATTAAATGCAATACTACACACACAGACACACACACAGATTTGGTGTGTGGGCCTGACAGAACTGGACTTTAAAACAGCTTTGTGAGTCGGAGTGCAGCGTGCAGGTAAACTCTTCCCTCTGTCCTCCGCCTGAAAGACAAACGTAATAGAGAGCAGCTCTGGGGTCAGTGTCAGATGAGGCGTTTACTAACAGTGTCCAAGACTCGGCTCCGCGTCGGCGCTGAAGAGTAAACACCAAGACCCAGGCTGCTCTCCTTCCATGCATGGCCATAGTGTGGCTTCGCTGGATCCTCCCACCAACAGTACAGATCCTTCATGGAATGACTTGCCTTTGCTGGTGTTTTCGCAATGTGAGAGGGAAGGAAAACCAGGGATGTTTCTGCGCCATTTTGGAAATCGGAACAAAAGAGTCAGCTGTGTTACAGCGGTTTGGTTGAGAGTGTTTTGAGTGAGCTCCTGGGAGCATTTGGATCTGTTTTAGGTTGTTATCACCCTTTTCTATGCAGCCTCCTCCTCGTTTCCTCTGATAAGACTCATTCTCTGCCTCACTTTCCTCTTTCCTTCTGAATGTTGTGCCTTATCTGATGTAGCAAGTGCCAGTGCCACAGGCAACAGTGAGTGCAGGCGTCCAGCGTCGGCCGTGCTCTTCTCACCATGTGTTTTTCAGTGATAAAAGTATTTGAGACTTCAGTAATATGGCACAGGACTCTTGTCAGGCGGACAGTATCCTGATCTTGTCCCTGGAATCTGTCATCTCCTCATCTTTCGCACACACGCTTTATTCTGTCAGGCCTGTTTGACCTCAAATAAAGGATCGTCCAACCCGCTGCCTGTAGAGCCAGTGCAGAAATGAAGCGTGCATCGGAGGTTAGGGAAGAGTACGTGGAAATCTAGAGCACGTTTTGTGCAGTGTACACATAAATGTCTGACACTAGAGACGAGATGAGACTTGAAACACTAGAGACTGACAGAAAACCAGAAGATGTTTGCTCCCAGTATGTGGACATGGCGTATCACTAACCCACTCTAAAGCAGTGACCCGCATGTGTGGACCTTTGGGCAGAACATAATCCGAAATGAAATCTGAATAAACTGATCTTGCACTCATTTTAAGTGTTCTTACATTAATGTAAGTCTTCTTACATTCATTTAACTTTGGTCTGACTGTGTTTTCATCTTCTGATTCTATTTTCAATGCGGTTTTGGGGCCTCAAATGATATACGCTGCATTTTCTGCTGTGTTTTCTCTTTTCTATAAATCAGACAGGGGATTTCGGTCTGCTTGGATGCCCTCCAGACAGAAGACTGATCACAGTGTGCTGGTGTGTGTTTATTTAAATGCAGCCTTTGACAAGGTTTGATTTAAAGCACGACAACAGATTCTTCTAGAATCGTACAATCTTCTTTGTCTAGTTGGTCCAGATTCTGCCTTCATCCCTTTTATTGTGGGGGCCGACAGGATGACATGCACATCACTGACTTAAGATGTTGTGGTTGTCTTTGAATCCAGGAATCAGATTAGATATAGACAATACATGCCCACAACTGGCAGACACTTTATTTGAAACACCTTATGCCTGATTCACACAAGTGTGTTTGTGTTCACTGGTCCCTTTATTAGCTACATTTATAATAAACCATGATTCACCAATTGATAAGGGATTGAAGATCACTACACTCTCACTATGCCAGGGCTACGGTCCTCGGCTGTCGCTAAAGTTTAAGGGTGATCCAGTCATACTCGGCAAGGTGGCAGGGCGTTGTCTCTCAATACGACCGACGGGCGAAATCCTCGTGGGTCCCTGGAGCCGGAAGAGCTGCAGCCTGATCCCCAGTGGGAAACGCAGCTGGCCTGGTTACAGTGAACCCGAGCGTGATGGGAGGATTAGTGCTGCTGTCTGCGGGTCTGCAGCAGGATTTGGGTGTGGGTTTGCGTGCCCCTCTGCACCCTCCCCCCCTGCTGTGGCTCCTGAACTTCCCAAACATGCATTCAGGAGCCTGTCCTTCCCCAGGAATCTCCCAGACTCGTCCTAGGTGTGGATATAGCACCTGAGACTGGCAGAACATTAGCTGGTAATTAAGATAGTTCTGAGTTTCATTATCATTCTCACCCTTATTTCACTGGCATTCGCCAGGGCTAATATGATGTTTGATTTATTGTGGCAGTGTTCCGATGACTTTATCCAAAGAACTCCCACTCCAGAGTTGTTGGTCATAGTTTTTGTACAGGAAGTTAAACATCCCTATTTCCTGAGGAGTTCTGCACTCAGAGTTTTGGTATTTAACCACATGCTGATCTATCATAGTCACAAATTACGTCTCTGTGCTGTTAAAGGTTTAGAAAACCGCTGAGAAGGGGTTGTTTATGGCCTGAGGAAGACTTCTCCTAAAAGCAGTGGAGAAGCATAATGTGGGTCCTCATGGTACTTAAGTGTGAAACCAGGGTTTCTCCATGTGTTCATATCACTGCTACACTGAACATGGTGTGTCAACCCATGCCTCCTCAGAAGGTAGTGCTTGGCTGGTGAGAATCATTCCCTCTAAGCAAAGCCATTCGGAGTCTTTTAAGAGAAGGCAGAGGGGCTCTTTCACGTTCCCAGCTTCTGGGTTCAATCGTCTTTTGACCCAGGGTCAGTGATGACATCATCCCACCCCGTCTGAGAACTAAACCATGCACAGCCTCGTCTTCATTTCTCATGTCCTGACTGTTCAGTCACGCTTGTGCTGGTCGTTGGCTTGTGCAGTGTTTGAAATGCTTACCACAGCCCGTTATTAATCCTCACCCTTGGCAAAATGCTCATCTATGTATCAAGCTCTGGGTTTGCAGCAGGCTTGTGGAGGTCTCTGCGCTTCCTCATCTGTAATGATTGCTTTTAGGGAAGTTTTAGTTTCAGGGAACTAAAACCTAGTTCTGTTCTAGGTGCAAGTGTAGTTTGAAGGGAGAGACAGCGCCTCAAATCCACCGAAGCAACATAGATGATTCAACATGCAATCTATTGTAAAGTGCATATAAATGGAAGGAATACTCTTGTGTTAAACCTCAAATAATTGTTATTCAGGATTCAAATTAGTTCAAATGGCTCAGGGGAGGTTTTTGTAAAATGCTTGGTTTTGTAGACAATGGGAAAATTATACCATGGAATTATACCCCGTAGAGGATATAGGAAGTACATTTTTGATCCTGTATGTAACTCTAAAACCAAGCATTTGACACACAAATACATAAATAAATAAATGAAGTATTTTAAACTTATCTGAATGCTGGAGAAGGTATTTCATGGAGGTTTAATACTAGATTGCCGAGGCTTCTTTATTATTCTATGTTAAATAAAAAAAATAGACATGCTAGTTTAAAGGAAAACACATCCCCCACATTTAATACCTTAAGTTGTGCAACATAAAGGACATCCGTTTTAATAAGGTCACAGTTCTTTTTTTTTTTTTCTCAGTCCCTGCAGTTTTGTAACTATAGGTTCAGCCCTCTTGATCAGACAGTGTCAGACCTCCCATCAGCCACACAACCAGGCAGGAAGTGCGAGGCATTACCACGTTGTGCTGAGTCACCGCGACAACAGCAGATGGCTGTTTGGTGAAATCCCAGGTACCGCACAGCTGCTCCAAAGCTGCCTCTGATCTCAGCCACGACTACTCTGGCTTCTGAATGTTTGCTCTTGTACAAACAGTTATTATAGTGGCTAATGCAGGGAGCACATGCCATATTGGGTGTGCTAGGAGCCTGCAGACCTGCTGAAGCATGCAGCAGAAGCCGAAGGTTCCCGCAGGGGGAGGCTTGTAGACCTTCCTTAGCGGATCTCTAATGATGCGCATCTGGGGGCGGGGCCGAAAACGGCGGGAGCCCAGAACACCGGCGCACGCTGCTCTCCAAGCAGGCGCGGTGTGAACGAGAGCTTGGAGAGCCTCTCGGGAGAGGGTAAGTGGTGTCACTCCAGTGAAGGCATGTCGGCTTATTATTTATGGAACAGGAGGAGGGGTGAGATCCTTTTATCTGCACTCCTCACACCCGCACTTGCTCGGGTCTTTTTGTCACCCAGGGAGGAGGCGGGAGGAAACGGGAGGAGTCGCGTCTCCCTTTTATCCTCCAGCCAGTGAGCGCTCTCTCCCTCCGGGCCTGTGTAAGACAGGCAGCACAGGGCTGCCGCGGTGGAGGGTTGGTCCATTACTGTAATTGCATGTGTGATGGTTATTATTACTGGGTGGTAGGAACAGATATGCCGGCTTAGCCTCCCCTAAGGAGCACGGCCGTGCAAACGTGCCTGGCCTCCAGCTTAGTTATGGTGTGTTGGAAAGCTGATCACATTTCTGCAAGGCTGTAACAATATGAACTTGCGACAGGTGGTATCGTATATGGGTTACGTGTCTGATTTATGTATGTAAAATATACTATGTAAACGTGTGTGGGATAAGCTTTAATTTAAAGAAACAGTCAGTACACTCACTTCTATACCTCTGTTCAACCACAACAAACACACACACACACACACCCTGCTCCCCCTTGCCTACACTCTCTATAGGTGGTCTGTACATCCCCTCCATAAACATTTCTCTTATAAATATTTATAGGTGTGGCAGAGAATCCTTTGTGCCCTCAGCAGCTTGGTCATTCATGTAGCTGTAGAGTCTTAACTCAGTCAACACTGCAGATGCAGAAGCATTTGAGGCCAGTAAGAGACACAGTGTATTCTGACTGCCGGTTCCATCGGACATGGGCTAGTTGTCTTTCTCTGACTTTGTGTCTCACAGCTAGGAGAGTTCAGGGGCGGTGTGTGTATTGGACAGCTCTGTCTTTGTGTTTGTCACTCTCTCTTCTGTCTCAGTTCCTCTCTTCCACTTGTTATCTTACACATTGGTGGTTAATGACGTGTGTGTGTGTGTGTGTGTGTGTGTGTGTGTGTGTGTGTGTGATAGAGACATTCGGCTTACCAGGGCAACATGAGCGAGCGTTTTGACTGTGACAACTGCAAAGAGTCCCTGTATGGGAGGAAGTACATTCAGGCAGAGACCAACCCCTACTGCATCCCCTGTTACGACAGCCTGTTCGCCAACACCTGCGACGAATGCAAGGAGCTCATTGGACATGATGCCAGGGTGAGCTGCCAACGACCAAAACAAAGACTAGCTAATGTAAACAGGATGCAAACACAGCTAAAACATTTTCAGTTAGATGTTGTCAATCCAGCAATGTGTAAAATGTTAGGTCGTGCTACAGCAGATGAAAGGAAGAGTTAATCCGGCTGAATCACTTTAAGGACGATTTTAGTCCCCTTCAAATGAAAGTGTAAACAGCCTAAGGAGATTGTTAAGGGCAGTAGAACATTCTGGCCAGGAAATGGCTATAAGGTTGCTGTGACGATTCCCACTGCCAGCAGTCTGGTGAGTTGTTGACACTGAAGACCAGCAGACAATAAACACACACACACACACACACACAGAGGCCTGTCAAAGTCAAACATGTGCAGTTGATTTCCTCATTATGTGTTTTAATCAGACATTTCTTTGATTAGAACAGAAAGTTCTAGTTTTTGCAGATTTCTGTGTTGCTCAATAG